>JABXWE010104123.1:0-34630 GCA_014611495.1 Limonius californicus | reverse complement strand
GCCACGTAAATTCCATTAGCACGGTCACGGGCGGGTTAAAAAGTGGTCGTTCGAAGCGTTATAGCGATGCATATGTAAAATTAAAGATGTTCTTCTATGTTATATCAAAGAATTTTTTATATAAAAATTATATTTACTAGATAGTTGAGTAGTTTCAAGTGATAATTATCAAATTTTATGTTCATTCCAAAACATGTTACACAATAATGCAAATTTCAACATATATTTTATATATTATTTTTATAAGTTTCAACTTAGTTTGTGTTGTTTCTGCAGATTACAGTTTAAAAGGAACATTAGAAATTAAAAAAAATGGTTTTTTCTATGCCAAAGATGTTTATGTCAAATATGAAACAAAAACAAATTTCAACGTTGGATATATTATTTAGATTTTTTGTATTATCGGTATCCGTGGGGTCGATAATTATATATTTTTTTTATAATTTGACGTAGGTACGTGATCCCTGACGTATGGATATTGACGATATACCTTACATAATTCATAAAGAAACTTGAAAAACAAGAACATTTACGAGGTGTGTTCAATAGGAATCCTTCTTTGCTTTATAAACAATAATTCAACAATTTGGTTACAAATAATTACCGTCCCAGTTAAGGCACCTGTCCTATTGTTTTACTAACCAACGTATACCCTGCTCGTAGAATTCTTATGGCTGCTGATTGAAGAAGTCTTCCACAGCTATCTGTACTTCTGTATCAGACTCAAAGTGCCGACCTTCTAATGCCCTTTTCAACGGTCCAAAAATATGGAAATCGCAAGGCGATAGATCCGGGCTATTTGGTGGATGCTCTAAAACTCTCGATTTCTTTCACCACAGTAGCAACATGACGGCTAGTATTGTCGTGCAGCAAAATGACCCCATGCGTAAGTTCTCCTGGACGTTTCCGTCTTATTGCTTGATGAAGCTTATTCAAAGTTCCATTGTACAGATTTGCATTAACATTTACTCCAGGTTCCTTAAACTCTATCAACGGGGGTCCTTCATGTTCGAAAAAAACTGTTAACATCACCTTACCTGCAGTAGGTTGCGCTTTAACTTCTTCGGTGGTGGTGAACTTCAATGTTTTCACTGCATCGACGATAATCTGCTGGATGGCTCGTAGTAATGGTATCAAGTTTCGTCACCAGCAATTATTGACAAAAGAAAGACATCACCATTTTGCCTATGGTCTATCAGGTGTTGCACAGATAAGCCCATTCGCAAACATTTTTGTTCATTAGACAAGAGACGAGAAATCCATTGCGAACAAACTTTTCTGTAACCCATGATGACGAACAATACTATGGGCAGATCCTACACCCGTACCAACAATTTCTGAAATTTCTCTAACTGAAATTCTACGATTTTCTCTAATAAGGCCTTCCACACATGCCATATTGTTTTCTGTTAATGCAGTACACCGTGCACCTGGTCGCGGTTCATCCACAGTCCCGTTTTTTCCATTCTTAAATGTTCGGCACCATTCCTTCACAGTTGGGTATGTAATACATGCATTTCCATACACTGCTTGCATTCGCGTATGAATCTGCAATGGCTGCCTACCCTCAGGGCATAAAAATTGTAGTGTCGCACGCTGATCAAACTTGGACAGATTTTCAACAAACGTCATTTCAAAATCGAACTTTGAAAAGTCAGAATCCATTTCAAACGCCAGAAATTTATTAATGTGTTGCTTACAAACACTACTAACATTACAAACATCAATTGAATTATTGCATTTGTTTTCAAAGCTAAGTTGATCAAAGATAGGTTTCAGTTGAGCAAGCCTCGTAGCACAAAACATAAGAGCTTTTTGTACATAGGTGTATAAATTTGTAGTGTTTACATATACAAAGAGAGTTAAAAGTATGGAGACACCGATTTGCTGTCGTTAATATTCATTTTATAAGAAAATTTTCAATACGAAAGGTTTTTATGAAATTTTTATCTATATATTGACATACACGAAAAATTTTGTTATTCAATTGTTTTTGAGTTATGACTTTAAGCGATATTTTTTTAAATGGCGACCTATTAATGCTATACCACTATTCGATAGAACATTTTTTTCTCTTTATAATGGTGTAATTAATTATTGGGTTTGCATAACATTTCTTCGAGAAAATGCCGATTAAAGTTAAAGTATTTACAATTAATTAACTTCCCGATTCGTAAACGATGCAGCCATGATAAAAAAAACGAAGCGATAAACAAAGGCGATATCACTAAGGCTGAATTTGTTTGTTCACGACACATTTTTCAATTTTGTGCAATTTATATCTGTTGGCGTTAGCAATAGCGAGTTTAAGTGAACTTGAAATACTTATGATGCTGGTTTATCGAGATAGACGTAGAAGTTTACAAGATGTTTGTAATTTATTTAATGATACGCATCCAAATAGTAATCCAATTTCTAAATCTGTTGTTGGTAAAACTTTACAACGTTTTGAACAAACGGGTAGTGTTAAAAATTTACCAGAGAGTGGTAGACCTAGAACATCGACAAGTGATGATAAAAAACTGGATGTTTTATTGGCTGTATCTGAAGATCCTCATTTACCAACCAGGCAATTAGCAGTCAATATCAATATTTCACAGTTTTCGTTCGTTTCAATTTTAAAAAGTGGAAAGTATAAACCCTATAAGGTACACCTTGTAGATCGGTTGATGGCGGATGATTTTGATAGGAGACTCCAATTTTGTGAGGAAATGTCAAATATGTGCAATTATAATAAAAATTTTGGCAACAATATTGTTGTCTCTGAAGAAGCTACGTTTTGCCTTAATGGTGAAATAAACAGACATAATTGCAGATACTGGTCATCGGAAAATCCTGATTGGGTTTTGAAACACCATATGCAGTATCCTCAAGGGTTAATGTTTGGGCGCGCATTCTAGGGGGTCATATTATCGGTCCCTTTTTCATCGATAGCAATTTAACTTCGGCTCTGTATTTGCAGTTACTACAAAATCAAACTATACCTGCATGTGCTACTCTCTATCCCCATGAAAACAATGGACATTTTCCCAATAACACTATCTGGTTCCAGGAAGATGGCGCCCCACCACATTATGGTGCAAATGTTCGTCAACATCTGAATAACGTGTTTTCAAATAGATGGATTGGGAGACGAGGAAACATTGAGTGGCCAGCCCGTTCACCGGATTTAAGCCCTTTAGATTTTTTTCTTTAGGGATACGTAAAAAACAAAGTTTATAAAGATAGCCCTAATAACATAGAAGATTTAAGAATCCGAATTACAAGAACAATAGCGGATATTCCCGTGAACTCTTAGAAAATTCTCTTCGGGGTTTTGTAAATCGATTGGGTCATTGTCAAATTGTAAATGGAGGACAGTTTGAACATTTAATTCACTAGAATTAAGTGTTTGTTCGTATTTATTTATGCATTTTTTTTTGTTAATGTTTTTGTAGTTTGTAACATCATTGTATTTTTTTGTCGTTGTTTAATTTAGTTATTAATTTCTTTCTAACAATAAGATTTTGACCGACAACATTATTGCAACTAATTTGTCATAAAATAAAAATATTAAACTCGCTCGCCTTTGTTTATCGCTTTGCTTTTGTTTATCATGGCTGTATTGTTTACGAATTTATTTTATAGAATTATTATAGAGCTTCGTGATTAGCATATCCACTCTTCGTAATATTTACCGGCCTAAAAAAATTGCACTAAAATAGTACTTTTTTGACTACCTATATTACTGCACATTTTCAAGATCTTATATAGTAATAATTCTTGTTTTAGAACACATTGAAATAGCTACATTTTTATAAATTGACCATTTTTTTGTCAAAGATTTTGATCTTTATTGCACTATTGCAGATTTAAAACAATTTGAAATAAATATGCTGTTCGGATACGAGTACTTTTTGTTTATAAGCATTATGAAATTACAAAAGTAGAGTAATGCATTCAGAAGGTTTAAAAACATATTTGTAGTAAAATCTATTAAAAGCAATCTTGGCTATAAATTATGTTAAGTTGTAATATTAATTGGTTAAAAATTTGTATTCGAACGTGCTCCACCATCCAAAATACTTACTGAACGTTAAAACTCATCAGTTTATAAAAATAACTAGATCTGTTGTAATGTTTTGCAAAACAAGGCCTTGTTATTGTAAGATCTGGATAATATGTAGTAATGTAGTCAGAACCACAATTCCTAATGAAACTCTCTGAAATGAGAATGGGAACGTTTGAACTTCTCATTTATCGTACTGTAGTTGAAAATAGTTAATTCAGCTGATGAAGTAGTTTTGGAGCAGACGGCATTGTAAAAGCACGTAGACGATAACAACAAATGGGCAACACTGGAGGGCATCGCATGTGCGGGACAGTATATTCGTATTATACAGAAGGGCTCCTTATAGGGGGTTTATATGAAGGGCTTCGTAAAAACTGTTAAATATATTTTGATGCTTATTTTAAAAAAGGTTAACCCTCTGAGGTTGCCTTGTTTCCGACAGTAGTATTCAACATTTATACGCAATTCACACACCGCTAGCTATAGTATTTCGCCCGGGCGTCTGAGTGCCCGACTTATGTACTGGGCTTGGTATCAGATGTAAGGTACTATATATATATATATTTTTTTTTTTTTTTGGATCGATGGGAAACATTTGACACCATTCATCACGATATACTGCTACCAAAATTGTCTGGTGTGCAATAGCCAACACGTACACCGGATTTAATACCATGCGCTTCTGTCTTGAGTATATTTAATATAAGATGTACCACAAAAAGAATTACGTACAATAACTACAAGAGTATTTGAAAGTGGTGCAACCCATAATTGTCTTTGAACTTTTATGTACATTTAACCACCTCTCCTACTATTTGGATGTGTATTATATCACAACTGTGCTAAAAATGCTACAAAACAAGTTATTTAAATCAAGTCTTTCTTAGCGCATTTTCACATTCGGTTTTCTATTCAGTTATTCTTGGTAGAATTAAGTCTACTTAAAACTAATTTTTCTCGTCTTTGGGATGACGACCGCCACAAACTACTTCAAAGTAATTTGCTATCTAATGGGAAAGGCCTGTTAGGCGAAGAACATTTTATTTTCTAGGGCGGTAATGCTCCTTCCCATAGACTAAAACTGGTTAAATCGTGGAATACAAACAACGAAACAGTAAGTTTGAACAGGTCAAAGCAATCCCCAGACATGTACATAATAGAGACCTTGTGACAAAAGATAGCAAAAATCATATCTAAAAAGTCCAGAAAAAAGAATTATTGAAATGCATCCCTGATTTTGGAAGAACTAGGAAAACTGGTATATTTTATGCTAAAAATATTCATTGATTATCAAGAAGAAGAGCTGGCCAATCTACTATTAAATACTTTTTTGCGAAATGTGTTTAAACATTTGCATTTTTATTAAACTCCATGACACTTCTTAAACTTTACAGGTCTGTCAAATTTTAGTAGGGCTTTTTCCAAACACATTTTCATAAAAACCTACAGCAAAAAGATCACAAAGCTAAATATAATAAAATAAACTACTCAAAAATGAATATGAATATCGTAATATAAAGTTTATATGTTTGTATTTGGCGGCTATTGGTCATCTATTATTGATAATTAGATAATTAGATAATTAGTGGCGATCTTAGATATTAAAAAAACAAAAAAAAATCGAACCCAGTTGCAATTGTTTAACCGTATTAGCGTCGAGTCCAGTTTGTGTTTTTGATTGAATAATCTTTCCTGTCTGCTTATGATCTTATTTGTTAATTGTTTTTTTTTTATTCGTGTGTTACATTTGTGTTCTTAATAATAAACAACAATGCAGAGAAACCATTTAACAATAGAACAACCAAATTTAGCCATTGATATGCACCAAAGTGGATATCGCCAGGTCGACAGTGCTAATAAGTTAAGAACCACCCAGAGCGTAATTTCACGTGCTCTTTAGCGCCTTAGAGAAACAGGTACGACTGCAAGAAGCCCTGGAAGTGGGTCTTTTCGCATCACAACACTTCATGAGCATCGACTTTTGGTAATTAATGCAAGAATTTCAACTGCTCGATATCTATAGCAAGTACTCCAGAATAGCACAGAAAATCGAGTCTCCGACCAAACTGTGTGAAATCGATTGTTTGAGGTAGGATTTACACCATACCGCTCCCTGAGATGTCCTCCAAGAACTGTGCCTCAACGAAGACACCGGGTGGAATGGTCAAGACGTAGGCTTCAAGAAGCGACACCGTGGGATGATATACTGTTTCCGGACGAGTCCAGATATTGTCTCAATAATGATAGCCGGCGTCAAAGAGTATATCGTAGTGCCGGACATCGTACCTTACCTCAGTATACCCAACCAGCCATTGCTTTTCGTGGTAGTAGTCTTATGGTATGGGCTGGAATTTCTTTACGGTGTCGTACTGACCTCCATGTCATTAATGGTACACTCAGGGGCCAACGTTATGCCAAAGAGATCATTGTGGACCATGTTCTGAACCGTCGGCGTCGCAACACTGTTGGACGGAAATATTTTATTTTTCTTGACGACAACGCAAGGCCGCATCGTACTCGGGTTGCTTTAGAGATGCTTTGACATGAGGAAATAAACCATCTTGATCTTCCTCCGCTATATCCAGACCTCAACCCCATCGAGCATGCATGGGACCTTTTGCAGAGACAGCGGGATCATCATAATCCAAGGCCTACTACTGTGCAACAGCTGAGGGATGTATTGCTGGTACTGTGGCACTAAATTCCACAAGAACATATTGATAATTGCATTGAGAGTATGTTAGCAAGGTGCAGAGCAGTTATTACTGCTAGAGGAGGTGCCACGCGGTATTAGAATTTAATAAATTTCAGTTAAGTGAAAGGAGGCAATAACGATTTTCATTATAATATTGTTAAATTAATTATTAGTTAAATAATTGTTAATTAAAAACGTTAAAGTTTGTTGTTTTGTAGTTTTTTATTATAAGTGCAATTGGTGTTGCCTTTAAATATCTTACACTGCAATATTCCTGTTCATTTTTGAGTAGTTTAGTATTGTTATATGATGCAAACCTTATTCGTGTTATTTCGGTAGTACTATTAATGATGTACAGCTTCACTGATTCCACCGGCATAATTATTTTGGTTTTTCCAAACAACCTTGTCAAAATGAGTGTTACGCAAAACTCTAATATTTTTTTAATAACATATTGAATAAACTCGTGATTTTATATATTGTTACATACCTGCCACTTGTATTATACATAGTATACTTGACAGTAACAAGGAAAATCAATTACTTAACATGCTTATAGAGCAGAAACGTGTTATTGTGAAAGCGTTCGTTCTCACGAAAAAATCTACATATTTGTTAGAAATACAGATTCCGAAGAATATTCCGATCCTACAACTATAACATTTGTAATATATCAAATAAAATATACACGGTGTAAAATAATAGTGTAAACTATATTAGTCACGTCTGGAAATAATACATTTTTCAAAAACACCTACATAGGTGTAGCTAAATATTCATATTATCGGTTATGTGTTCAAGGATTTTAACTTTTTTTTTAAATTTCAATCTGTTTACTATTTTAATTACAAGGGTAAGGAATATATCCTCGGCTAAATGCTAAAAGGAAGCTCATTTATGATGCTTCTGTCTTTCGGAAACAACGAATAACACTAGTTCGTATTTTATTTAGACATGCACAACTTATCATTTCTGCAAACTGAACGTAGATAAATATGTTTTCTTTTATAATTTTCGAAATACCACGAAAACATATTTGAATTATAATCAAGCCTAAATCAACAGAACTCAGAAGCAGTGTTAGTTCTACTGATTTTTCGGTAGTTCTACTGATTTTTCGGTAGTTCTACACACTTTTCAAAATATCGAAACAAATCAGATAAACAGTAGTAAGCAGTATTGTCATCCCTGATTTTTTAATAGTTATGAAGAATTTTCAGAAAATCATACATAATATCAAAATAAGAAGTCGTATGCAGTCTTGTCATCCCTACCATTCTTCGGCAGTTCTGCAAAAAATTAAAAAATCGAGCCTAATTAAAATAAAACATAGTAAGCAGTGTTGTATCCCTACTGATTTTTAAGTAGTTGTTAAGAATTTTCAGAAAATCAAACATAATATTAAAATAAGAAGTCGTATGCAGTGTTGTCATCCCTACCAATTCGTCGACAGTTCTGAAAGTTAAAAAATCGAACCTAATTAAAATAAAACACAGTAAGCAGCGTTGCCATCTCTACTGATTTTTAAGTAGTTCTGAAGAATTTTCAAAAAATCAAGCATACTATCAAAATAAGAAGTCGTATGCAGTGCTGTAATCCCTGCCGATTTTTCGGTAGTTCTGAAGAATTTTCAGAAAATCGAGTATTGTAACATCAAAATAAGAAGTCGTAAGCAGTATAGTCATCCCTATTGATTTTTCAGCAGTTCTGCTGAACTTTCAGAAAATCCAGCAGCATATCAAAATAAAAATTCGTAAGCAGTGTTTTCATCTCTACAGATTTTTTGGTAGATCTGTAGAATTTTCAAAAACAAACAAAGAGCCTACATTAAAATAAAAAGTAGTAAGCAGTGTTGCGGTTCCTATTGATTTTTTGGTAGTTCTGCGGAATTTTCAAAATGTCGAATTCACCAAAACAAAAAGTAGTAAGCAGTGCTGCCATCCCTATTGATTTTTCGGCAGATCTGCACAATATTCAAAAAATCGAACCGATATTGAAATAAAAAGTAGTAAGCAGTGTTGTCATTTATGCTGATTTTATAATATGTCTGCAGAATTAAAAAAATAATTAAGCCTATATAAAATAAGAAGTTGTAAGCAGTGTTGCCATACCAACTGATTTTTCGGTAGATCTGTAGAAGTTTTATTTTCAGTACCAAACTCTACAAATCTATCGAAATATTTTGATTTCTATCGATTTTTGATAGTATCTTTTGTGTATGTAGTGTAAACTATTACATACGTGTGCTATGTTTTCACTTAGTGATTCTTATATGTATGTATTCGATTTGAGATTGCATTGCATTTTCCAAAAATATTTCAGTATCGGCAATTAAAAAAAATCAAATAAGGAAAGAAATTGAATACAAAACCAGCTTTTTGGAAATAAGAAATAAAAAAGACACTACATATACGGCTATTATTGACAGTACAATTTACGGAACAACTATGTGAAAATATACAGTGCTTCCCGAAAGTAACGGATAAATTCTATAAAATCGTTGAGAAAAATATTTCAAAAAAAAATGCTCGAACACGTCGATTTTTATTTTTAAATTATCATTTAGAGATGTAATTTTTAAGCCCCCATCCCTCAACCCCTAACCGCTAGCAACTTCAACTTTAAAAATTCAAATAGCAAAGTATCCCCTTCTGATACCTCATCTAAAAGCTAAATTCTCTAACGATTAAAGAAATAAGATACCAAAATTGAGACTTGCTGAAGGCGAAAAAATCGAAGAGAATCAACACACTCCACGAAGTAATGTCAATAGATTTTGTTTGACATTCAATTATTAACAATTCTCAATTGTTTTAACGCTCATTGCTAGAGCCGCATCAACGCCTGCTCGAATATTGGCACTTTCATTTGAATACATTTTGGTAAATATCTCCGTTATTTATCAACCGATTTTGAAAAACTTTTTTTTACTGTATTCAACATAAAGAAAGCTATCGTGAGGTATCAGAAGGGGTACTTTGCTATTTCAATTTTTAAAGTTGGAGTTGCTAGCGCTTAGGGGTTGAGGGGTGGGGGGTTGAAAATTACATCTCTAAATAATAATTTAAAAATAAAAATAGACGTGTTCGAGAATTTTTTTGAAATATTTTTCTCAGCGATTTTATAGAATTTATTCGTTATTTTCGGGAAGCACTGTATACTTAATTCATAAACGGAATTTGTAATAAATTCGCGAGTTTAGATGATAAAAACAATAACATTTTTAATTTTATACTAAAAAAGTTCTTACATTGGAGGTTTGCGTTGATTTGTACAAAATGTAATAAAAGTTTATTTGAAAGGTTTACTGCATTTCCACTGTAAAGCCTACATAATTCTAAAACGCAGGGGTTGGCAACAATGGTCATTAGGCAGATTATTTTTCAGCTTTTATAATACTTTACAATAACACTTTTAATGTAGTTCGCCTTTACAGCTGTACTCATAAACACAAAATGAACGGCGTTGCGGTTGCTATGAAACAAAACAAAAGTCAAATCGACTGAGGATTATTTTGCATAAAACGGTAATAAATGAAATGCTTTAAATGTTTCATTTTGCTGCCCACAGTAAATTATTGCGATTGTAGTAATCAGTGTCTTCATTGATGACCTAAACACTTGTTAGAGCATCAATTTATTGTAATAAAAACATCACCATATTTTGATTTAATTTTACCGTATGATGGACAATATCATGTCATGTCATGTCTAAAATTGCTTAATAATTGTGAAA
Organism: Limonius californicus; assembly: GCA_014611495.1. Lineage (NCBI taxonomy): Eukaryota > Metazoa > Arthropoda > Insecta > Coleoptera > Elateridae > Limonius > Limonius californicus. Next base: position 24,149 of record JABXWE010104123.1, on the reverse strand, counting down.
ATATAGTTCAGTTTGCTCTAGAACACAAAACACATACAGGGCGAAGAGAGTAAAAATATCTTGGAAGACAGTGTCAGGGCAAGTCTTTCTCGGCATACGATTCCTGGTAGATGTATTTTTGGTTTATTTTACATTTTACATTATTACCGCACTAATTTCAACGCATACATCAAATCTACAACATTTATTCACTATTAAACGATTTACCAAAAATGGACCGTTACTAGCAGTGAAAAATGTCCCATACAGCGATTAACACTAAAAGTTTAAATTATTGTCATTTTTTAAACACTTTCTAAAAATTATTTAACCTTCTTGGAATAGGCAAATTATATTTTTGACAGTGCCTATACATAGACGGCACTGTCTAGTACAATGTGCCAAATGATTCCTCGTCTCTTGTCTAATGAACAAAAATGCTTGCGAATGGGCGTATCTCTGCGACATCTCAGACTATTGGCAAAATGCTGATGACATTCTTCTGTCAATAGTTGCTGTTGACGAAACTTGGTGCCATTACTACGAGCCATCCAGTAAGTATCGTTTTGGACAGCCGAAGACGGCGCTAAAAGATCGGCATTTTGAGTCTGACGCAGAAGTACAGATAGCTGTGGAAGACTTCTTCAATCAGCAACCACAAGAATTCAATGAGCAGGGTATACGTCGGTCCGTAAAACAATGGGATAGGTGCCTTAACTGTGACGGTAATTATTAATAATTAAATTGTTGATTAAATTTTTTATAAAGCGGAGATGGGTTTCAATTGAACACACCTCGTACATAAAAACCACGTTTGTGCCAAATATATGATCTTCTACAATCAAAAGCAGACCTTATCTAATTTGTAAATGTATACAAAGATATACAAATACATATTGTGGCTCCAGGAAGCAAGTTCTTAACGCGAAGAAAACCGTTTCGTACATACAACATGCCTTTTTTAGGAAATTTTCTTATTCAGATTGTATTGTATTTGATTTCTAAATAGAGCAGAAAAACACCTTAAATTGTAAAGACTTATCAATTTTCTTAATTTACTTACTTATTTACTTTCAGTTAAAACTAACATCTTAAATATGTATACATAATATCTTTAGGGATTCCTGTTTGGCCACATAAAAGTACATTAAAAAATTCAAATTACGAAGTTGTAAGTTTTTTTACATTTTGACATTTCTGAAGTACCTCGGGAAAGAATACTTCATGCAATCACTTAGGTATTCTTACTGGAGACGCTAACAAGACAGTAGAATTGAAATAAATTACAGAAATTTCATGTAATTATATAAAATGCCCTCAATTTTTTTTATATCTTGAATACAAGTTTTGCTTTTCATGTATTATTGTTTACCGTTTTCCAAGGCACTCCAACAAACGATAAAATATAAAATAAAATAGTTTAATAATAATTTTACATTACATGGTTTAACGTTTTTATGTAGAGAAAAATCAGAGGCATATTAAAATATAAGAAATTCGTATCGCAATCGTTCCTCGTTTGGGCCGCTTACGTCAAAAGTTCTTGGTGCCAGTCAAACCGTCACCAAAGTTGAGGAATTCAGGTTGAGGTCACTAATAGAAAGAGTAGCGACAGCCACCGGTCGAGCTTCCGGATCTCGTCAAAGCCGTCGGTCCCGGCTATCACTACGACGGTAGTCGTTAGATTAAGTCAAAGAGGTTAGCGCGATTTGAAAACTCTGACACCAGACTAATCATGATCATACGAGTAAATAAATGAACCGATTACGCAGCGTCAAGGTATATAAGACTATATCATTACTTAAATAAAATACAAAATAGTTGAAAGTCGACTTAACCCAGCAGCAAAACTTTTTCGTTTTTCGATTATACCGTTGTATTTATCAGCAAAATACTACCATTTTCATTACTAAAAATTCTCTTGAACTAGAACTGTTTTTTTAGGGATCTCGATGGGACAGTGCGAGTACACACTGTCAGTCGAGGTCACAGTGAAATATGGTCCGAATGGTCGTGTTGATAAACCACGGCTGAGGAGACCGTATTTCACTTAGTTAAGTTTAGGGTGCATGTTGCATGAATGGTTAGTATGTAACAGACGCCCGCACCCCCCTGAAGTAATGCGAAAGCGGTTCCGAGGGAGGGGGCAAAAAAGAACTGTTTTTTGACAGCAGCAACTGAACTTTAACTTGTATGGTACTTTTTTCGATAAGTAGGAGGTCTACAAGTCGAAAGTTTCTTCAATTTGAAACTCGGTTACTAAACAAATTGCACACAGTAATAGATACAACACAAAACTGATAGACACATTAATCGAAAAGAAAGTTTATAAATCAGCAATTCAAAGAATATATTCAAAAGACCATTCTGAAAATGTTAAATATATTTCAATTCCTTATTTTGGTGATATATCGGAGAAAATTGTTAACATTATAATCAAAATAAGTACATTCAAAGTAATATATAAAACAAAAAAAAACACTTTCAACACATTATTCAACGCAAAAGATACAACTAACGATTTATTAAAATCGGGCATTTACAAATTAAACTGTTCACAGTGTAATTATGTATACATAGGTCAAATAATTAGAAATTTTGATATCAGATCAAGAATACATACGCTCATACAAATACACACACCCAGAAAAATCTAACTACGCTAAACACTTATTAGAACACAATCATGCATTGACATGAAATAATATAATAACATGTTTACACTTTTATGATCATAAACATAAATTGGATATTCTCGAGGCCTTTCAAATTCACAAACACACTTTAACGAATACCTTTTAATGAATGAGCAAATTGAGCTCATAAATTCCCCGCTATTGGAAGTTTTGGTATAGAAGACCAGGACCAAGTGTGAAATCAAGATCAAGTGTGCTGTTGCTCTAGCTACAAATGTTTATTATTATTAAACGTTTTTGAAAATGACATTTTGTATGTCGTATAAAGCACAATAAGCCAGTGTTGGGTAAGTTACTCTAAAAAAGTAACTAAGTAAGTTAATCAGTTACTCGGTAAAAAAGTAACTAAGTAAGTTACTAAGTTACAAAATTATAAAAGTAACTTGAATAAGTTACTAAGTTACCATAAAGTAACTCGTTATTTTTTAAGTTACCTTTTTTTATGAGACGCTACTAATATACATGCAATTACTACCAACTTAATATCAACAGAAACAGGTATTTTATTGCTCGCTAACCGCACGTCTTCAAAATCATCAACCTCCATGAAAGTGCTGTTCATTTTGATAAACAAACACTTATTGAAACTTGTCACAAACAAATTTACTACATGAAGTGCAGATAGCATACAACACAGATTTATTATAGTAACGTTTAAACAGCAGAACGTGGGGGAAGGAACAGGCTTAGAGCTTAGAGGCGCTGGTTCAACGATGTGTTTGGGATTTTCCCAGGGTTCTATTTTATTTTTCTTTATTATTGAAATATAGAGATGGTGAATGTATTTTCGTCTGAATTAGACACCCCCAACCTGCGCACAGGCCTTAGCAATGTACTTCCCAGTAATCCGCATACCTGCTCAGAGAGCTACTAGTTGTTAAAGGATTAAAGATTACTGGAAAAAGCTGTCACCACTCAAGTAGGATCCGTCAAATATTATTTATTATGGAGTAAGTACAAGTATTCCTGTGTTCGGTATTAGCATTGGCATTCGAAATTTCAATAAATTCTTCAGCTTCAGGTATAATTTCTTAAATACTACGCATTAAAAACCGAACATTTTAAAATATTTTACATTTGTAGCATGAAAATGTAACTTGTCATATTCAGTTACTAAAGTTACTAAATAATTGTAACGTGTTATAGTTACAATTACTGAAAACACAAAAGTAATTAAGTTACTGAACAGTAACTAGTTACTAGTAACGAGTTACTTTTACTTAGTTACTACCCAACACTGCAATAAGCAACTAATCCTACTAAAATTGAGTGTATTATTATTATTAAAATATATGTAGCTAAAGTTCTAGTTAGAAAGGAACATTGTAAGTAAAAACGATGTTAGTTTAAGCGATTATTTTGATGTAAACTATAAAGTTGAAACAACGGACTACCACATGATTACGCCAAATAATATTTCAGAAATATTGAAAAATGCGAAAATTATTATAAAACTTATTCTAAATAAAATCGCACACGGACTCTTATGACTGATTTTTCAAAGAATGTGTGCGTGTCAACATAACACCCTGTTTTACTTTAATTACGTACGGTGCGCGTCAAAAGTATAAAACTGAAACAATTGATTTTTGTAAAAAACTAGAAACATTTCTTTTTTAAAAATGAACATTTCTGTGTCAAATTCATTTTCCGACATTCATTGTTTTTAAGTGAAGACATGTTAATTTTTTTAAATGGATTCCCATTTTTATCTCCATGTTTTGACCACAATTCAAAATAAGTTTGTAGTTAAAAAAAATCATATACTTTTTTATAAATTAAAAGCGTTTTGAGCTAATAATCGATACTTCTCCCTTCTACATTTTTAACTACTGCATAGACTATCGAATAAACATGGTTTTGTGCATAGTTTTCTAATAACAAATCAAATTGTTTCGTGTTGCAACGAGGTATACTGTATGGATAATTATTTATTAAATGGTTTGAAAATTTTTAGTGGTATTCCTATACCAATAATGACGCTTTAACGATGTTAAGACATTAATAAATAAGGAAATATCGTTGCATATCCGACAAAGATTTACGCCATTTATATTGATAAAATGAAGCTGTTTTAAAAATATACGCAATATAAGAAACCATACATCCTTCTTACTAATTTTATTAGGAAGAAAAAATCTGTATGAATTTAAATGCAGCAGACAATCCTACTTTTTCTGCTAATAATCATTAGAGAAATTTAATATTTTTCAGAATTATCCTGCAACGTACGATTTCTTACGCCTGGTTGTGTGGCATTCAAATATTCTATGCAGCATTTTGGTTTGCAGATATATATTTTTGACAAATTCAGTTTTCGCCTTGTAGAAGCTTCGTGTCATCTACTCGAGTATTTCCGATTCAAAAATTGGTGAATTTGGGTTTTCCGCTTAAGATTACTAGACAAGTTCTCCTAGAACGTGCACGTGTTTGAGATAATTTTATAAGTCGTTTTAAGACTTGGAAAGTTTTCCAATTTAAATTTTCAATACACATTTGGGAAATTTTAGTCATCGTTAGTTTGATGTAATTTCCCGGGAGTTGATCTCAATTCGAGTGCATTTGTTTTGTGAGAATTCTTATCGCCAGATGACATCTTTTGGTAAGCATTGGAAATCCAAATTTCTCTTTCATTTCTAAGACTATTGAAATTATTTAGGCGGAATTGGCTGGAGCTAGAATTAACGAATTTAACAGTCATTTGTGAAACCTCGAGGAGATCCTGTGGGTTCGAGATAGCGGCGTTATCGGCCGTGCAGCGAGACCGAACAAGTGGACATCGAGATTGGAAATTCCAGGTGTGTCAATACTGTAACATTCAATTTTCAAATATAATTTTGAGGATACGAGGGGTTCTGGAAAAATCGTATTTTAACAGCAAATAATCAAAATAAAACTTAGAATTGTACAATTAAATTGATAATCAGAGTAAGTAATCTTAATTAGTGAATGGTTAAGCTTCACTGACTTTGTATTTTGTATAAAATTCTAATAATTTACGTTGATTTTGGAATTAATTGTTAAATGGTCAACAGTATAATTTAAAATTGTTTTACTGTTTGAAATTCAGTTAGAAAGGGGGAATAGTGCGGAAGTTTAATTCTTGATTAATAGATAGTCGACACCATTACCTTTATGTAGGTAATTATTTATCTGGGTATTTAATTCGCGAGGTCTCGAAGAATAGAAATACTTAGCGAGAGTAGTCTTGAATATCATTTTGATAATCTTTTCGCATTATTGCGTTCCCGAGATATTAAAGAATTTTTTTTGGGTTGTTAATTGTTTACTGGTACTGTTAACCATAATTGTTTAACCATTGTTATATACCTATAAACACATCATATTAAAGACATATCTTTATTCCAATTGGTGGTTTTCCAAAGATATAAGGTTGAATCTTTAGATATATTGAAGATTTATAATTTATGTTGTGTTTTATTGTGTCTTGGGGTAACATAACTTATTTTCGGAAGAAATTGAGCAATTACCGAAGCAAGGTAAGTCCGATCTCCAGGAAGGTCCCTGTGTACCTCGTGTTATTTTCAAGTACTAAGGATATTTTACACAGGTGGCGCCTAGGCTTATCAAACCCCCCCTCTTCGACTGTAGCTGGTCGACCCTTGTCCTTGATACCTGGACCTTGCATCGCAAATAGTAGGTTCGGTTGTATTGCTTCTATTTAGGATATTAGAATTGTCGCCGTCGATTCGACTAGGCGTTACAATCCACAGCATAATTACACTAAATGCCTAACTGCGAACGTTTTATTTTTTAAATAAATTGCATGCCGAGCAACTACCTCGCAAGCATATGACAAGCAATAAACGCTCTAATTTACTATATTATTTATACAGGTTGCCAAATTGAAAACGTACAATGTGTTATATCTCTCGAAGTACAGCAGGTATTGAACATTTCTACAACATGAACGGGGAACCATCATGACTCATAACACATAAGGTAATTTTTCCCGACTCATTTCATAAAAATAAAATGCCTTCTAAGATTTATAGATTTTGACTCCATTAGATACCTTTCTATGGGGTCAGTTAAAATCGGTTGTCTACAAAACTCAGCTTCAATCCCTTGCACAACTGCGACAAGGAATAGTTCAAGAGTTCCGAGCTATTCCGCGACAAACCTTCCAACATGTTCAAAAAGATTTTCGGAGTACATTTTTACTATTGCGTAGAGAGTAATGGAAATCATTTAGTACATTTAAACTAATATTTTGCAATTTTAAAGACAATAATTGGTTCAGAACCTTTTGATATCTATTTTTTTTACTTTTTTTCGAAACAAGGCCGGAGAGAATGTTTGCTACTATTGAATAGTGTTTTGTAAAAGCTTATCAATAAGGTTGTGACGTTCGGCCGCTTTCATTGAATGCATCCTGTATGCACGAGGTTTATTTTTATCGAACGGACTCTGTACGCGCGGCATTTTTATATCGTTCAGCGAACTCAGCATTAATCCGAGTCTTCACACTGTTAAGTGAGGGGAAAAGACGAAAGTCAGGCTCCAGCTCTCAACCTGAGTGTTATGCAGATTTACAAAATACCCTCTGGCACCGAATAAGCGTAATATACTAATAGGTAATTACTTTCGCTTTGTGCCGTATCATCTACGGAACATCCAAAAAGGGGAATATTCCGTTTCTCAAAAATTCATAAAATATCGTTTAAAGTACCGATTTGGGAAATTTTGTCGTATGGTGCAATATTGATAAATCTGCCAAAAGCAAGCAGCTTTGAGAGAAGCAACTGTAAAAACTCTACCACATTCAGGGACCGACTCAAGCTTTACACCCCCCTGAAGGGCCAATTACTTCGAAAAAGATAAATTTCCAAAACCAGTGTTAGTCATAACTAAGATCATTATAAAACAAATCACTTAACGGAAATGTTCAAATAGTCCACAATTAATCAGGTGGCATTGACCAGCACGTGTGTAAACACTTTGTATTGCACGCTCAAAAATTTCCGGTTCGATACTTTTCATTTTTAGATGAATCGTCAAAAGGTTTGGCCTACTAATGTAAACTCGCAATTTCACATGACCCATAGAAATAAATCTAGCGGTGTTAAGTCAGGTGATCCCATAGCCCACTCAAACGGTCCTCGCCGCCCTGACCGTCTATCAGGGAGCATATTGTCAAGAAACTTCATCTTGTTGAAACCTAGTGCTTGGTAGGGGCATATCAGGATCTTCATTGCTAGGAAACAGAAATTCTGGAGCGGTAACTCACTCAAAACATCAACTTCAAATAAGGAGGCAAAAACAGGATTGTCATTAAAAAAAAATAATGTAGACGTCGCCACTTAAGAACAAATGAATACTGGCAAATGATTATGACATAGAAATGTGCATTTTTTTAAAATCGACATGTTTTAGAATTTTTACAAAAAATAATTTGTTTCAGTTTTATTTGGCATGTTACAAACTTTTGACGCACACTCTGTGTACAATATACAACAAATACTTTATGGAAATTTAATCTTTAATTTCGTTATAAATAACCTGTTTTATAATACAGCGAGATAATGTTTGTCTTATTTAGAATAATAATGTTTTTCTTGAACTCGAATTTTCGATAATTCGTATTTTTCTTATTGGATTTTACAAGTTCGACTTAGAGAAGTTTGACTGTAATAAACCAAAAAATTAGGATGTGTAACCTTCCCGTTCAATCCCTTGGGCTGAATGGTACCACAACAACAAAATTTCAAATGGTAACATCCACTTTGTGATGCCTCATTGAAAAGTTCTTACAACAGGCTATTCAATAGTAGTAAACATGTTTTTCGACACTCGTTTCAGAAAATAGAATAGCCCCCAAGATCTCCAGATTTTGACTCCAGTAGGCTTATTGCTATGGGGTCACTTAAAATCTGTCTACAACACTCAGGCCAACAAGGAATAGTTCAGGGGTTTCGAGCTATTCAACAATACTTCCAAAATGTTCGGAAAGAATTTGAGAGTAGATTTTGCTATTGCCTAGTGAATAATGGAACTCATTTTGAACATTTAAACTAATTATTTGAAATTTGATTTACAATAATTGGTTCAAAACCTTTAGAATTATATTTTTTAATTTTCCGGGGGGGGGGGGTTACCATTGGATTTTTTTTGTTGGAGTGTCCTAGGGGGATGAATGGGGAAGATTGCATTAGGAGTCATGTTGTAGGAACTTTGTCTAAAAAAGTTCAATGCCTATTTTACTTCCAGTAATATAACACATTCTACATTTTCAAATTGACACCCTGTATATTTGTTTTCATATTAAAATATACTTTTTTATTGAGGGGAATGTTTAGGTATTTCCCATTACTGCATTGCCGCGATAATTGCAGAGATCAATAAATATGCAGAAAAATTAAAATTATAATATTCATTAATCGTGATATTTTGCACATACGCATGTCATTATTTTCTTATTACATTACATTACCGAATAATAAGTTTTTTAAACAAAATTATACCCAGGTGTATCATAAATTACGATTTTGTGTGTCTTTAGCTACCGAAAACATTACCATTAAACATACTTAATTTCGGTACAATATTAGCGCCCAAAATTACATTTTTTAACATGAAAATATTGTGATTGTAATGGGGCAGTGGAATAATTTTGTAAGGAGTGAATCGGTGAGCTTTGGAATTCTTATAAACTAGCTTTTACCTGATTAAAATCTTTTATAGAGGACATGCAAATTCATTTAGCTCGATATAAGCTTTTCAAAGAATAACTCTTACAATATTCTATATTAAATTCTTGCCAACTATGTATTTATTTAAATGAGCACATTACAAGTAATTACGTAGAAAAATTATAAAAATTGATTTGCATTTGCAACCAAGTTCTACCATTCTGTATCAATTGTTGGTGATTTTCGGAAGACATATCGTGCTTCAGCAAACGTTCATTAAGTAAAAAAATATCCGCGCCAAAATCTTGATTTAAATACACTAACATAGTTAACTGTAGAGTTAAAAACTCAAAATTGACCAAAGGGAGAAGTACCCTTAATTCTTATTATAGCGCAAAATGTAATAAGAAAATGTTACTTAGAATTATCATCTGTGTTCAAATGCAAAATTAAAATATCAAAGCTACCATATGTACCAGGTGCCATCAAAAACACCGCGACAGGCATTCATTAGCTATGTGTCCTGTGTACATTATGTTTGAAAATATTATGCTATAAATCCCTATTTAATAATATGCAAGAGTTTTAAGAAGTATTTTACGCTCAAGTGCTTTTGATATTTGAACTTCTTTACGAAATTTTTGTTGTTCGAAAATTTAAGTGCAATCGTTTAGGGTTCATATATGTAGTTGGGACTGTAGTCAGTATTTGGAAAAGTTTTAAAACAGGAACAAACAAGTTGAAAAATATAATTAATTTGACATATATATTGCTTAATTAGAAATGCCTTTTACTACTGTAAAACTGATGTTGAACATGAAGTACTGGGAAGGCGCCTATTTGTTGAATCTTTCACAGACTGATAGACAAACATCCAGACGAATCCCGTGCACGTTCCTTAATGAACAATTTATTAAACTGAAACTGCACATCCTTCGGAGGTTTACTGGGAATTTATAGCCTCTCTCATTTCCGTAATATTTCCTATAGTACACAATGTGTTTCAATTCCTAATAGTTTTATTCTACCTTGATGATGATTTATATCCACAAAAGGCGAAGCCAAAGGATCAGACTTTTCATCCATTTTGCACTAGACACAATCTATTAATAAGTAGGAAGTCTTACGAGGAAGTTCAACTGCTTCAGAGGAGTTTCAGCTAATGCCAAGTTACATAGTTAAGACGACGAGGCTTAGGTAAATTAACACTTCTAATTAGACGAGCACAATATCCAGGCTGCCGATCTTATAGAGTTTCCTTGCACTTCCCGCTTGAATTATATTGTTCCGACGCTTAAGGAACTGAAACTATTAAAGATCATTTTATATTATTATGCTGTCTTAATACCGATTAAGGATTTCAAATTGCTTAAGTGTTATTTTGTATAATTAATACATTTTAATTAATAGATTTTCACAAACATGTTTTCTATCACAAGTTTCATAGAAACTCCTTCCAAGAAATTTTTACTTTAGTACAAGAATATTTAAAAAAATACGGAAGTAGCGGGTTTATAATCAATTCGCGTGATATACGTAGCTTACACGTATGCATGTACGTAATAAAAATATGTACCGTGGTTTTGTACGACAAGGGCAACGTTTACAACCGAAGCTAACAAGTGACTGACTCACTCACGTGTCCACCGGCGCCATATAATTCGACGAGGGCACCGCGACGGCGACGTCAGCTGAATCACCGCATGACGTCATGCGCATCACAGCCGCTATCAGACCAATTAAATTAATTACTATGCACCCAGTGCAAGATAATAAATCACATTTAGATACGCGCTTTCCCCCTATTGTTTATGTTTTTGGTTCACTTATTACCAAGACAAAAGTACAGGTACAATGAAAAAAAATTTTATTAAGCCAGACAGTACACTGAAAACCCATTATAAATTTTTTTCCTAATAAATACGGAAACTGCAACGGAAGTTAGGACGTTCTTGTAAAAAATAACTCGTAATTTTAAAACGTAGGTGTTAAAGTTACTTAATCCAAATCGAATGTATCTTTTTGTCGAATTATTCAAGATATATTAACATCCGCGGCCATTATATCCAGAGTGTGATGGACTACCTTAAAAGGAACAAAAAGCTGAATATTAAAATTGATATCGGGACTCCATCCAATTTTTTGGGGTTCTGCAGTAAAAAACTGCTTTAGTGTAACTTTACCGTATTTAAAAGACTTTCCTGTGCATACATGTTTGAACTGAGGCGTTATACGAGGGTGGTTCCTCATTTATTGTCCCTGATATAGAAGCAAATGACTTAGACATTTGAGACAACTTTATTTGTGAACATAATCCCCTAAAAGGTTAACACACTCAGTATAACGATAATGCAGAGTTTGAATACCTTTAGAAAAAAACTTTGTCCTGCACTGTAAACCACTCACTCACAGTAGCCATCACCTCTTCATCGTCCGAAAAATGAGTTCTCCCAAGATGTTCTTGGTCTTGTGAGCGGGAGCGTTGTCTTGATGGAACAGAACACCGCGTTTCATTTTGTACCCGCCTTTTTTGTTTTAAAGCTTTTTGGTATGAGTTTTGCGTAATAGTCCCCCGTTATTGTGTGACCACGTGGTAATTAATCAACATGAAGAACTTCCTCAGAATCCCAAAACACTGTTGCCATTATCTTTCCAGCCGATGAAGTTGCATGGAACTTTCGTGGAGGCGGGGAATCACGATGTGGCCATTCCATTACTTGCCGTTTTGGATCAAAGTGATGAATCCAGGTTTCATCTATAGTTACAAATCTTTCCAAAAATCCATCTCAATGTGTGCCCATTAATCTCAAATTGCTCGCAGCAGTGAGAAATCTGGCCCGCTCTGAACAGGTGACAACATTTTCGAAATCCATCGCGCGCAGACTTTTTTCGGACCCAATTTCTCGTGCAAAATTTTCTCAACACTTCCAACGAAAACGCCACATGTGTCAGCAATATACTTTTTTTTCCTCGTTCATTAAAACTAAAGTTGCCCCCCCGGAACCGCTTTAGCATTACTTCGGGGGGGGGTGCGGGCGTCCCTTACACACTAACCATTCATGCAACATGCACCCTAAACTTAACTAAGCGAAATGCGGTCGCCCCAGTCGGGATTCGAACGCCCCAGCCGATCGACTACATTTCGCTGTGGTCTCGATGGCAGCGTTTCCGCGCTACTCCACCGAGGCCCCTATTTCAGCAATATACTTGACCGTAATCCTCCGATCGGTTAGTACCATTATCATGGACCAAATCAATATTTTCTCGAGTGACAACAGGTTTTGGGGGTCCAGCACCTGATGCATGGTGTCATGACTTCCTTCCTAATTTGATATCCCCACACTTAATTACTTGATATGACGAGGTAGAATTACCCAACACTTCGAACATGTTCTTATAAATTTCCTACGGTGATAAACCCTTGTCCCGGATTTTTCCATTTCAACAAAACCACCAGCATCACAATAGTATTAAATGTATAATTTTTACAAACAAGAAGATACCACCTAAAATCTCTCAACTTTAGCCATTCTACACAAACTTAATATAACTTATAAACAAAAAAACCTTCTCGAAAACGCAAAAATAATACAAGCCACGAAAAGATAAACAACATTTGAGGTTATGTAAACCTACCTTATCTACAGTAACATGATTATTTTGACAGTTTCCTCACACATGTCAAGGTAATTTGAACCTATTTGCGCAGGCTCACACACAGAATTTTGTTCAAAATTTTGTTCATGATTGAACATAATTTTGAACATAATTATGAACATAATTTTGTACAAAATTTGTACAAAACACGTATTACACGGAACAGAAATTTATACAAAATCTTGTTCAAAATTCTGTCTGTGAGTATGCGCAAATATGTGCAAATTACCTTGACATCTATGAGAAAACTGTCAAAATAATCATGTTACTGTAGATAAGGTAGAAATCTATAAAGGTTTAATAATAATTGTTTACTTTTGTTTACATAACCTCGAATGTTGTTTATCTTTTCGTGGCTTGTATTATTTTTGCGTTTTCGAGAAGGTTTTTTTGTTTATAAGTTATATTAAGTTTGTGTAGAATGGCTAACGTTGAGAGATTTTAGGTGGTACACGTGGTAAAACATTTATGTCTTTGCCCTCTGTACTATTTGCTGACACATCCACCTTATTTCGACTGATTTCCACATATTTCTGCAACTGAAACATTTCTTGGTAGAAAAAGACTTCCATTAAATGTATATGTTGAAGAAGCAGCTGAATATAGTTCAGTTCTTGGAAAAATTAGAATGGGAGAGTAGTGAGCTAACCTATTAATAAATTGCAGAATTTTTTTTAAAATAGGCGAGATTAGATAAAGAAACTAGTACAGGTGTTCATACAAGTGTTGTTTCCTTCGCAAAACTTAGTGAATTGAAGTACGATTTGCTGCCACATCTACCGTATTCGCCTGCTTTCCCTTTATTTCGACGATTCGAACAGTCTTTGGTGGAAACTTTCATTAAATGTAGACGTTGTAGAAACTGATACAACGAAAGAGTGGTAGGTTAATCTGTTGTCCAATGGCTAAAAAAATTGTAAGAAAAGACTAGATGTATAGAACAAAAAAACTACATTTTCTTAAATGATAACACACGTATCCATATAGGTGTCCTTTTTTTTTCGAAAAACTTACCGAATTAAAGTACGATTTGTTGCCACATCCACTTTCTTCCTCTGTTTCAGCTACGCCTGATTTCCAAGTGTTTTTATGAACATTTCTTGGAGGAAAAAAATCATTAAATATAGAAGTTCAAGAAGTAGTAGATCACATTTTAGTGCTTATGGAAATTACAACGGAAGAGTAGTGAGATGACCTGTTAACAAATTGCAAAGAAATATTTCAGAGAAAAGGCTAGATTTAGCTAAGACAAATGGTCATTTTCCTGAAGACAATACATGTGTCCATACAAGTGTCGTTTGCTTCGCCAAGTTGAAGTACAATTTGCTGCCACGTCCACCTTATCCCCCTGGGTCATTATTAGAATAAATGGCAAGAGTCCGTGCACGTCTAAGCCGTTGGTCCCGGCTACTATTAAAGTGGCAGTCGTTAGGTCAAGTTAGAGACGCTAGCGTAAAAACCACCACGGCCATACGAATTATTATTGTTATTATTATAGACAAATTAATTTAAAAATGTATCCAAATATATAAAAGTATACAGGGTGTTTCATTTGAATAAAAAAGGTAAATACCACTTACAGCGTTTATAACTTCATTGAAGACCATATATAGTTTGGTCTACAATCAATATTAAGGGAACTTTAAAGTAGGGCTTTTTAAAGATTGTGCGGTATAATCATGCTATTAATAGCAGTCACTTTGGAGATTTAATCAGACCCATGAAAACTTTTCAAAATAATCCACCGTTACAATCATTCAAATCGATAATTGTAACAGTGACACAGAAATTTCTAACACAGTGGCTGGGGCAATATTCTCGTTTGGTTACTAACGTTCAACGTTAACAAGTGGGTTATAACCAACCAATCGCTAATATTTAGGGCAGTCCGAAGCACAACACAATTCGGTTTCAGACACACTTTTATTATTTATTTTCCCCCATAACAGTTTTTCAGGCAATGTCGGAATTCAGTATCAAATTAGACATATTTTTTAACTTTACAAAATTCATCAAACTCATTTTTATTAAATTACGTAATGAAATGAAAAATATCAACTTAGATTATATTCCTGTATATGATTAATCAGAAATCGAGACGAAAAACAGCTCTTTTAACGACAAACTAAAATAATATACGAAGTATCCTAGAAACAAAAACGTAAAACGTAATTTACTCAACTGAATCATATAATGTAAGTATGTCAGACTGAATTCAATAGTTCATATATTTTGCGTACTGACACTGCTCCGTGTTACACAAACAAAATTTACTTTGTGTTAAACGAATTTCGCAGCTGCAAAGTAAAATTACATGCTGTTGTGTACCAGCTAGAAGAGAGATTTATTTATCATGTAATTTTCTCTGATTCGAAGTAGTTGTTATATTTTAAACACACAAGAAAACGTATGAAATGCACGGTACATATTAAAATAAATAATTGAAAATGGAACAAGGAATGTACGTCCGGAAGGGATGCGTAGCGAGGAAAAATAAAAAAAATTTGCTTTCCTATAATGATGAAATAGATTTTTTAAAATTCTTATGTACTTGGAAAAATCGGGAATGGAAAATGGAAGTTGGAAGGTGCTTCTACAAAAAATATTTAGCAATTTTGAAACTGTGCTTATATAGACGGTTGTAACAAACGAGCAATTTCTCCCCACTGACAGACAAAGAAATTCTTCTAGCTCTAGGAATCTAAGATTTTGGCTAGTAGCAATACCAAACTTTCTAATACGAAAATATTCAACTGTTCACTCAAAGCAACATATATGAAAACTATACTTAATATAATACAACGTTATGACTTTAAGATTAATATTGACGAATACTCAGAAGAACAAGAAGTAGAAACGATATTGAGCAATTGCAATAATTTTTTTCTAGAATTATCAGAACCCTGTACTGCAACCGTGCGACATAACAGTGTACACGGACCGCGTAAAGTACTCCAATTATTTGCTCTTATTCCGAGAAAATCATTTACCGGATTAAAACTTCCGATACGTTAACTACATTGCATTATCACCCTCAAAAAAATATTCAGTATTATTTCATGTAAACTATTTTTACCAATTATTAGGTCTTTTTGTAGTTTATAGCTCAAATCCCGGAGATTAAGCCCAAGGAAGTAAACATTTCGTTACTACAAGATTTTACAAGGAAGTTATATTTTCCCACGTTTCAAGTACCCTCTTAATCGGACCTGACATATCGCTTAGCGACTTCTATTTCCATTCCTCTCATTGGAGTTACTTGTACCGTGAGTTCAAAAAGTAATTACATAAGGGTTGGCCATGGAAAATAAAAGTAATGTCAACAGCAAGCTTTAAAATTCATTAACTGTCACCACTGTTCTTGTTGTCATAAGTTTATATTGAGAATTCAATTAAGTTACAATTATAATGGTTTTTACAATATAACACAAAACATTTATGATTGAATCATATTTTCGAAATGGTGTTCGAGAGAACGGCGAATGGATTTACAGTGCGGAATTTCGGCAACAATTTCCAGATATTGCTGTCCTTGAAGGAGATTTTTACAACGGACTTAGAAGATGTGTTGATGTATTCCGAGATACAGGGAGCATTACTCAAACAGATAGAGCTGGAAGGCCAAGAGTTCGTACTCAAAATATAGTTGCTGATGTTCGTCAACGTTTGAACGTGCAACCCACTACATCACTACGTACACTTTCGCAAGAGACTGGTTTATCATTAGGAACATGCCATACTATCGTCAAAAAAGATTTAATGCTGTTCCCATACAAAGTTCTTGCTTTACATGAGTTGCTGCCGACAGATCACAATAGGAGGATTTTGTATTGTCAGTGGTTCCAACAAAAATTTAATGAACAACGACGAATTGCTAAATTTAAGGTTTTTTTCTGACGAGGCCTGGTTCACCCTTTCGGGGTATATAAACTCACAAAATATGATGTTATGGAGTGCTAGAAATCCGCATACTTTTCGGGAATCTTCCCTTCACCCGTTACAAGTTTGTGTTTGGATTGCTGTGTCTCGAAGACGTATTATCGGACCCATATTTTTCCACGAAACTGTTACTGCTCAGAGATACCGGAATATTGTACGTGAATTTATTAATCAGCTTCATGAGGATGAGCTCCAGCAAGGGTCAAGAGACCCTCAATTACCTTCGTGAATTTTTTGATGATCGAATAATTAGTTTACCTTCAAATTCAGAATTTCCACCTAGATCACCAGGCTTGACTAGTTTAGATTACTTTATATTCCCTTATCTGGAAAATAATGTATACAGGACCCCTATTAACAATATCAAGGAACTGCAAAACAGAATTACGGAACAGTGTGCCCATATAACTCCTCTAATTCTTATAAATGGTTTTAATAGTATGAAAAGACGAGTAAATTTGTGTCTGCAGGAAAACGGTGGTCATTTTGAACAGCTTCTTTAGTTTTTTATGTTTATTTTTCTGTACCTGTGAAATAAAAAAATTATAATTTCCAATTTTAATGATTACCTACTTGTTATGATTTGTTTAATAGTATAGTAATTTAGTTGTTACTGTTATCGTCTAAATTGATATAATAGAACTCATTTCTTCAAAAATTGATTTATTTACATTTACCATGCAACTTAACCTAACATAACACTGCGCGCTAGAAAGGCTGTGCCTAAACGTCAATTGGTATATAAAGCTTGCATTAGACATTATTTTATTATTTCATGGCCAACCATTATGTAATACTTTTTGAACTCACGGTACTTCGCTGATATACGTATGTATTTGCTGAAAATCAATAATTCTCATATGGTCTATTATAAACTAGTGTAATAGTAATTTAATCTCTATAGAAGTTTTCAGTCTGTTATAGTATACAAAAACAATTAAAATATGTGTATAGATTTTGATATTCTATTATGTGCACTTTCAAACGACGTCAGAAAGTCGATAACAAAAGACAAAACGTTTATCATGCTGTGAATGCAGACATTAAATGTTTTGTAAATAATAGAGATAAATGGATAAGAACAATAACAGGTGCATCGTATTTCGCAACATTTTAAGAGTAACATAACATTTAAAAAGATAGATCCCCTCACAATATATACGGAAATCTTATTTTATATTTATATTATATGTCAATAATATTCGGTAATTTATGCTTTTTTTCTATTGCGACATACGTCTATTTTCTGTTTAAACTGTGGTTTAGGATGCCGTCTTAATCTTTTTTTAAGACTAACATTACTGCAGATGTTCTCTTGGCGTTACTGCGTGTGATTTTGTTCATGATTAGACCGTGCGTTGAAACTTTATAGCGCATGTCTCCGAGTTTATAATAATTGTATGTAGTTGTTTTATGATTACTAATTAACTGTTGTGCTACAAGAATCAGTTATACACAGCTCACCATTTTAAACACATAGAGATAAAAATTGCCCTAAATATCCCCTACAAAATTTTAGAATACAGGTTTATTTATTTTAAGCTCAGTAATAAAACTACACAATAAATAGGTACAGTAAATAGAATCCATATGGCAAAGCAATATAAGTCGCATAGACGATACACATAAGATTTTTGTAAATGTAAAGCAAGACCAACGTTCCCGTTCATTTAAAACAATTAATTAACAAAACTCCTTTAATGTTTTAGAGCGATACATTTAACAGGCATCCCATATTTAGTCAAGAGTTACATGCTTGACATTGTCTACACAACCAAGATAGTTTAGATTCAAAACAAATCTCATCCTCGGGTTTGGCGAAAATGGAAGTACGCTCGAGAGCTCTGCGGAGTAATTACATCGGAAGAGATCCTTTCAACATGTTTCCCTCGCAACACGTGGTGTCACTTACAAGCTGCACTCGATAACCAATAGAGTTTAACGATCTAGATAACTATAATAGAAGAGACTTGTAGAGAATACAATGTGGTAATTAATCCAATGTTAATTAATCATACCACCACCGCACAAAGCAAAGCTCAGACCACAAAGCCGCATTGAATTAAATAAAGCCCTTGTATATATGTATATAACAGTCGGATGTTGTTCCATTATTCCCGGTATGTTTATCAAAAGAAAAATTCCCTGTATAATTAATGCTAACAGAAGATCTATTTTTAGTAAATATATTTTTATTATACCATGTCACATACAATAGAAAATTATTAAGAACAAGGAAGATGAATCGCTTAGCTAGTAAAGCGCTAGCTCGTTGAGCAAGCAACTTAAAATATCTATAATATAGGGTCGCTATCTAAACACCACCGTTGCGGTGAATACAAATTTTGTTCTGCAACCCACGATACACTTTTCTGATTGTAATAAACGTCGTTGTTTTGGAAACGTAACAGTCCAAGCTAAGTTTCGAGTCAAGAAAAATGTACAATTGAGTGCGAAACGTGGATGACATCTGACTCCGAAGTGAAAAGTTGGTCAAAAAATGTGTAAATTAGGGTAATTTTGAAAACGATATTGTTAACCTTAGCTGTTTTTGCAGCTTCTAAACTAGTATTCTGTATTACCAAAAAGTAGGTTTTTATAATTTTTTCGAAAATTTAATATTAAAGAGTTATCTAGCAAAGGGTCGAATATACATATCAATTTAAATACATACAAATTTTTTCACCAAAGATTTCATTTCTGGGTCTGATTTTATCTACTTTTAACACTGCATTGTATATTTTTCTTCGCTGTAAATTAAGCTTGGACTATTACATTTCCAAAACAACGAAGTTGATCGCAATCGGAAAAAAATATAAAAAGTCATCCAAATTTGAGTAAATTAACGTAAAAAAAATTGTAACCCTCGCATCGCTATCCAATTTAAAAAATCTTAGTGATTTAGGGGTTACATAACTTCAGCTATACAAAGATTTTCACACATGCTTAGAATACCATGTGTAGCATGAACCATAGATTTTGAATCTGGGAGAGTTTTTTAAATAGCATAATTTAAACAATACATGGGATTCTTAAAAAATGTATGTACTACTAAAATTGAAAATGACATGTTTAGAGCAGCAAAAACACATTTAGAAAATGTTGAAACTGTTAACCAACCAGTATCTACTATAAACTATTGCAATTTACTTTCTTTTTATAATATTTATATACTGTCATCATCATCATCATCATCTGACATGGAGCTGACTCGAGGGTCGATCCTGGATACGCCAGGCCCACCCCATGCCAGTAGGTGGGTAGGGATTTAAAGGATAGGGTGGGGTATTACACAACGTTATCATATCTGCAATGCATACTGCAAGACACCGCTGCTGCAACACCAGGTACTTAGTAAGCTACGCATCAATAGGGTTTTTGAGTACGTAACCGAGACCGTTATGCGATTATGCATTTGAACCTAATAACTTTGGTATCAAAGTTTCACATTGTTCTTATTTCACATCTATCTATTGGTCTAAGGTTATTGCTTCCACATCTCTTAGTTTTCTAATAACTAATAACCTACTTAATATTTACTCCTTTTTATAATATTTACATACTGTAAATTTAAAATTTTTTTAGACAGCCCTCGCAGGGTGGTCAAAAAAATACAAGCATATGGGTCTACGAGTGGGAGATGACATGTTTTACAGTTTATACTTTGCCGACGATCAAGTGGTGATTGCAGAAGACCAGGATGACTTAAGCTATATGGTGAAGAAATTAAAGGAAGAATACGACAGCGCGAAACTAACAATAAATTTGAATAAATCTGAATACCTATCGGTTGGTACCAATGGACTAAACCATTTGCCACTAGAAAACGAATATATACAAGGGGTAAGGAGATGTAAATCCTTAAGAGTAATTTTTGATAAAAATGGAAATAGCGACGAGGAAATTACTCAACGAATTAATAAAGGCAGGAGTGTGATAAGGTCTCTAAGTTCGGTATGGTGGGAGAAAAGTATTAGAAAAGAAACCAAGAGAAAACTCTACAAAAGCATTGTGCAAAGCGTAACCATCTATGGCGCTAAAGTATGGGACCTAAGCAGGAAGAATAGGAATAAATTGCTAGCTACCGAGAAGGACTGTCTAAGGAGCAGCTGCAGAATATCACGTACTGAGCGAGTAAGAAATGAGACCATCAGGAGAAATATGGGGATGGAAACAAACATCGCAGAGGAAGTCGAAAAAAGACAGTTAACATGGTTTGGGCATACAAAGAGGATGGACGAAAATAGGTGGCCTAGAAGGATACTGGAATGGGTTCCGGCGGAAATGAGAAAGAGAGGCCGACCTAGAAGAAGCTGGAGAGATGATGTAGACGAAGTCATAAGGAAGAGAAGCCCAGAGGAAGAAACGTGTTAAGATAGAAAAAGATGGAAACTGGTGACCGAGAGCCGGCAACAGCCGTAGAAAAAAATCCGTTATATATATACATATATATTGCTGTGCTATGCCCGTTGATATGGTAACCTTTAATTATTGGACCCCAAATAATAAAAAAAATAATTATCATAAATAAATAATACCTGTTCTAGGTACACTCTTGAAACATTTGTTACTCGCTCGGTACAAACACATAAATTGTTAGATCAAATTCACAGCAATTATTTGAAATTGAGACAACCACCTACCTTCTATGGTTCAAAGTAATCTCAAGGAACTGCGAAAATAATCAAGTAAGGAAATAAATATTTTGTCGGTAGGACTCTAGCTATCAAAAGGGAAACATATAACAAAACAGGCGATATGTTCAACATATGAACTTATAATACAACATATCACTTCCAACACAAAAATATATAACATTAAGCCATAGTTTACATAAGAATAAAACGCATCCCTTCTTTTTTTTTTAAATCGAACAAGGTTAAAGCATTCATTTAAGTCAAATTAAATTTCCCACCTGTTTACATATACGCTCCCGGAATTGCTAGACACTGCGCATCAGCAGCTCTCCTGCTGGGTCCAAGGCCGCACGTACACAATTTGATGTAAGGTGATGGAAGAAAGATCTTTGCTTCAAGTAAACAAATTTTCTGTGCCACAAGCGCTGATCAGCTTCTCAAACACAACAGTAATTACTGCAGGTAACCAGCCGTTCTTTTATCAATGATCCAGATTTGAAAGAATTGTTGTTAGTTTTCTATATTGATTTTCGATCCGTAAATCTAACCTCAAAATTCCCACCTGACGTTTTAGAACTGAACAGACTCGACTATCGGAAAACAATTTCGCTACGATGAACGCCAGTATTCCAAATAGGACCAAACTTGGAATTTTCGCTGATTTACCACAAATCTTCAAAGTTTCCGGTAAATAAAACACTGGGGTACTTACACCAACACATAAACAAATTTAATTAACGGTATTTATGAACATTTATACAGGTTTAAATTAGATTTCTTTAATATTTCTGAGAGCCAAGCGACAATACTTCTGCTTGCTCCAAGTTCATAAAAACTTTCTTATTTATTAAACAAAAAACTTTTCCACTTTTTTTTTCCTGTCAGGGAGCTCTATCTCACAACATTGTTTCTAAATTATAAAAATTCTAGCCAATCACA
This sequence comes from Limonius californicus, assembly GCA_014611495.1. NCBI lineage: Eukaryota > Metazoa > Arthropoda > Insecta > Coleoptera > Elateridae > Limonius > Limonius californicus. Next base: position 1,649 of record JABXWE010104123.1, on the reverse strand, counting down.
GTATAGAACCAATTTACCAAATTTAACACAAAATCTAATTATCTAAATAATTATTTTATGCAAATCCTATGCTAATAACAAATTACAAATCCAGAATGCTTATCATTTTTCCTTCATTTTAAGATCTCACATGACCCATTTGTGTTAAGTAATAACAAATTAGCATATAGACAAAATTAAATTTGTTTATAAAAAACATAATAACAAATAGCAAATGTTACAAATCTATTCACAAACACTGCTCAATTCACTTAGTCCATAATTCCATAGCATAAATTCTCATTGTAATACAATAAACCATGAAATTTACCAATGTCAATCTTAGCATATTGCAATGTTCAAACTCCAATCAAATTTCAATTAATTACAGGGCAAACTACACCCAAAAGCTTGCTTAAGTCACCACCAAATCATCATAACAGTTATTGTCACATATTATTTACATCTAAGTACGAAATATCACATATACAACCTATTTTAGATTACATTGTTATAAAAAGTTCTAATATTTCGCAAATTTCAGGATGTACGCAAACCCTTTTCATGTTGGAAACACATACCACCTGTATAAGACTGAAATTCTACCAGGAAGGCTTCATCCTTAATAGGGAAGTCCCACAGACAGAATCTAAGATGTTAAAATTCCACCATCATAAATGACATGATCAACTCGATACTGCTGTGAACTTGACATTACAATTCAAACTCTTTGCACAAATAGCATAAATGGCTTAAGACACGTATAGAATAAGAGTTTACCTATTAAGGTGTATAATTAGTTCCGTAAATATCACAACAATATATATATACAGGGTGTCCCAGACTTCACTCCCCAGGCTTGTAACTTCGTTATTGTTAACAATACATAAAATAAAGTATATATATATTATTAAATAGGAAGAAATTCTCTATACGATAGGAAAAAGCAATTTACAAAAAGTGCGTTAGTGTAATGACAGCTATATTCAACTTTTTTTTTTCAAATAGCACAGTATACTTTTTTTTTAATATTCAGATAGTACCTTTTATTCCCTTTACAGCCATATAAATTAATATGGGCCTTACATGGGAAAATTTTCGAAAAAAACTTGACCTAAAGTTTGCCATGCAAAAAATTCAGGTTTATAGTGTTTATCTAGTAGGCGATGAAATCAACAGCTTTCTACAAACAAAAATGTGTTTTTATTCGAATAGCAATTAATTAACTAATAATTACAAAACTAATGAGCAATAATTACAAATTATTATAAAAATTGTTCAAAATTGCTTCCATTATTATTAGAGCATATCTCTAGACGATGCAGAAAATGTTTGTTTGTCGCTTCTAATAAAGTGTGCATGGAAATGTTTGCACACTCCTCTCTTATTCTGCTTTTTAGGTCATCCACATTTATGACTGCTACCTTATAAACACGTTCCTTCAAGTAACCCCACAGAAAATAGTCCAACGGCGTGAGGTCGGGAGAGCGAGCTGGCCATTCCACCGGGCCATGTGTTCCCATCCATCGTTGAGGAAAATTAGTGTCCAAATAATTTCGTACGATCGCACTGTTGTGTGCTGGAGCACCATCTTGTTGGTGGAACATATTTTGTCTTATATGAAGAGGTACATTTTCCATAAATTCTGGCAATATCTCTTCTAGAAAATG
>JABXWE010104122.1:0-30856 GCA_014611495.1 Limonius californicus | reverse complement strand
ATGCTAATGATGAGGAAGTACATGACCATGAAGATGCTGCTCGGTCAAATGATCCAATATGTATAATTTGTAAAGAAACCCCTCCTACAACAATACTTGTTCCTTGTGGGCATTTTGGTCTGTGTGACCAGTGCAGCGAACAAATCCAGGCTCGCATTGCAGAAAACGAAAGACCCGACGAAGACACTGGAGTTTATGTTAATTATAAATTATGTCCGCTTGACAGAACTGAAATTTCTCAATTCGTTCGTGTAGTTACTACATAATTATTATTATTGTTAATAAAAATCATAAGATGTAATAAATTGTTTTACTTGTTGTTATAGCAAAGGTAAAGTTCATTTTTTCCTTTTAATTGAAATGAAAAGATGAAAGGGTGAAGTGAAAGTAACAATAAAATTTCAAATTTACTTATTTAATACAGGCAATTTTGAGAATGCCTGCATTAGTTTTTGAATAAAAACAAATTACCTAGTGTTGGCTTGTGGTTACATAAAATAAGATTTCCAATCTGTAATTAACTTTAACATTACTGATATGATCTATTAGTACCCCAGGAAGAATAAAATCAGATTTTCAAATTTGAAGGACAAATTTTGCAAATTTTAACAAAAAATATTAAAGTAAAAATTATCGATTAGCTATGGAGAGCAATAATTATTTATTAAAATTTTTGAAGCCCATTTAGGTAATAATAATAATAAAATAATAAGAAGAGAATATTCGCGTATGCTTGATTTTACATGCATTTCCCTATGTTCGGTAAAACGATTCTACACCCGGTATATTAGTTCAGATTCAATATTACATCTAAGAAAGAATGAAGGTTTTTTGGCGAGGCGTAGCCGAGCCTAAAATCCATTCGAGAACGCGAAAGGCATTTCGCGCACGAGTTTTTTTCTACGATCATTAATAAAGGGAAAATTATTGTATTTTTGCTTGATAAATTTGGATTTTATAAAAATTTTAAGCAGACGGGCTTTTTGTAACTAAGGGAACTTTTGTAACGTTGGAACCTATTCATTAACAGACCATAAGTTAAGAAGAATATACTATGAAATAACTTCCTACCTATGTTGCTTTATTTATGATTGAAGTTGAATGTGCAACCGCTTTGATTTTTGTGATCAAAAACAGCGGACCGAACACGAATTATTTCATATTGCATTTGTTGCCTATAGCAACTTGCCTAGCAATCGATGGGAAATGAAATTCTGCACAAAATGTAGTTGTTTATGATTGAATTTACGGGATTTACGCTATTGAAATGAACACTTTTCGAGGTTGTCATATAAAATACACAGTGGGTCAAAAAAACCCGATCAATTTTCATACGCTGATAAAACGGCAACTGGTTGGTCTATTAGAATGATTTTACAACCATTACATGGCCAGTTTGATAGGCTTTCCATTGATGTATAATATGTTAATAGAAGCATGTTGTGCAACTACAATACCATCGCTTAAAGTTGGTCAATAAAAACCTACGATTCCAGAGTCATTTAATTTTTTTTATTGATTTGCATTTTAAATGAATTAATGCACCTGATGAATGTAAAAAATACTCATTATTAATTATAAAAATTAAAGAAGTACAAATATGGTTCTGTATGACCCCCGTTCGTTTGGTAAACCTTATTAAGCCTGCGTCTCCAACGATGTATCGCAGACCAAATGCTTTCTTGATTCAGAGTTTACCAACTCACTGCCGTATTCGCTCGCGCAAATGAACTACGCCTCGGATGACAATTCTGTCAATTTTCTCCAACTGACTCCAAGTAAAATAATCCATACAATTTAAATCTGGGCTATTAGGAAGCCATAAAGCAGGTTCAATAAAGCTTGGACAATTTCACTACTAATAAAGTCCGGGCTGGAATCGTTGATTTTTATTAACCAAGTTTAAGCGATGGTATTGTAGTTGCACGACATGCATCTATTAACATATTATACATCAATAGAAAGCCTATTGAATTGGCTATGTAATGGTTGTAAAATAATTCTAATAGACCAACCAGTTGCGATTTTATCAGCGTATAAAAATTGATCGGTTTTTTTGGCCCACTGTGTAGATATTTTTGTATCTAGAACGCGAAATGCTACTTTTGCGTTTGAGACTGAGATTTTCTGGCGAGCCAAATAACTCATTTGAGAACGCAAAAGCATTTCGCATTCGAGATACAAACAATAGTTTTTCGAAAACTGCCATTATTTGACAGCTTATGAATAAAATAATATAAAATTAATCCTTATCAGATGTGCTCTGAATACATTACCAGCAGGTAACGACAGAAACGAAATGAACATAAACAAATACAATTGTGGAATTCATTCAAACGTTGCAATGGACGCGAAGTACTTTTACGTTCCAGAACGTAAAAGTATTTCGCGTCCAGTTACGCAAATGTTCTACTTCGCCCACTGAAAACAGAATAAAAATGTCAACATTTTTTTACCGATCGTAGAAAAATAATATTTTATAATTTATGTAACAAGGGACTTGCTCATTAAATAAATATAACAAACCTTATATCATTGAAAGGAGGAAAAAAATAAAAATTTGATATGCCCGGTTAAAGCATAAAAATATCTACAACTTTCTCATTTACACTATTTCTCTAACTTCAATAATAAGAGCCGTGATGATCAATCAAACTCAGCGGTGGACATTGTGACCAGAGTGGACGTTAAGACCAAATATCGTGGTGGACGTTGTGACCAAGGTGGACGTAATGACCAAAATTTAAAGTGGGCATTGTGACCAGAGTGGACGTTGCGACCAATATCAGCGGTGGACGTAGTGGCCATGGTGGACGTTAAGACCAAAATTTAAAGTGGGCGTTGTGACCAGAGTGGACGTTATGACCAGCGTCGGTTGGCTATGCATTTAATATGCGTCGGTGGACGTTGTGACCGGAGTGGACGTTAAGACCAAATATCGCGGTGGACGTTGTGACCAAGGTGGACGTAATGACCAAAATTTAAAGTGGGCATTGTGACCACAGTGGACGTTGCGACCAATATCAGCGGTGGACGTAGTGACCATGGTGGACGTTAAGACCAAAATTTAAAGTGGGCGTTGTGACCAATATGGAGGCCAGCACTACCGGTGGACGTTGTGACCAGTGGACGTTGTGTCCTAGAGTATCTTGGAGACTTTTTGTGTAAGCTTAAATTATAGTAACCTATGGTTATTACAGGATCTGGTGCTGTAAGTGTGATTATCATTTACAAGAGGGAAGTTCTTAGGGTTCTTTCTTACATATAGGACGCACTTTTGTATAAATATGGATGTTAACGTTAGTATACGATTATTCTGAAAAATTGGTCGGCAATGTTCTCTTGATGAAAGGTCGAACATCATTCGAATTATACTTTTTTGAAGTATAAACACTGTACCTACGTCTACGGAAATGAAAACAAACAATTCCTTGATTGAGGAGCACTGCAAATAACGCATTTTCGCACCATTTTAGATTAAAATTAAAAATTTCAATAACACAAAACGTTTCCACATTTGCAGGTTATGCGGTGTTCTTGTGACTTTTCTCACTGACAGTTTAATTTGTGTAATTCTCACCATACGTCAACAGCAACTGGGCGAGCGCCAATATTGAAAAGGGTACAAGTGAAACAACATTATTGTATGTCATGCAACGGCAAAAGAGACAGATAAAAAAAAGTTTGTTGGGATCCTTACAACAGTGACGTACCTAGTTTCTTATGGAGTAGTATTATCCATGTACATGTGTATGATCTAAGCGAGAAATACTTTATAATGTTTATAAGTTTATGAAACAAGAGAAAGAGCAAGGGGAAGTCGTGATTCCTTTGAGTGATTTACAAGAAAGAGTGGCTCAACCAAGTGGTGTTTCTTTAAGTACTGTAAGGAGAATTATTCAAGAAGCTGCATCAAAACCAGAAGGTAGTAAATTTACGTCTCCAAGGAAGTCAATTAATAAACCAAAAACGAAGACTGCGACAGATGAATTTCAAGAGGGGATTATACGGAATGTTATTCATACTTACGCCAGCATTCACAAAAGAAGGCCGACCATGCGAGCAGGTTTTGAAGCAGTTAAAAATGATAACGGCGTCGATTTTAAAGGGAAATTATCTTCTTTTAGGCGTGTGGTGCATAATATAGGCTTCCGTTGGAAAAAAAACTCAGGACAATCGTAGAACACTTATCGAAAAACCAGATATTCGTGTCGAACAGAATTCCTGCGGCATCTGAAGAAATATAAAGAAGAAGGGCGAAATATTGTGTACACAGATGAAACATATTTACATAGTTCACATACGGTTCCTTAAGGCTTGGGACGATGGTACAAATAAATGTTTAAAAGCAATTATATATTAAAAGTTTTTCTTGATTTAGTCATATTCTAGCTTAGCACAACAGGTCAAAATCAAATTGCAGGTTTTTAAATTTATTGTTGAAATTTAGCTGTATGTTTTTAATAAATAATCTAAAATTACAGTAGTTTGCGGTTTTTCTTTTAAATCAATCATTAAATTATTTTAATCCAAATTAGAATACTAGGAAGGATTTTGGTTATTTTTATGTGAATTGTTTAATTTTTATTTCCATAACCTAGTAACTTTATTTTTTAAATTTCGCGCGCCTTAAGGTGGTCAATGTTTTTCAGTTTCACTTAAAACGTCCCTTTCTTTCTTCCAAATTTAGGCTCCTCCCTCGCGCAGGTCATCGTTCACGAGATTTGGAAGATTTTTTTTTCTACCAGTATTTGGCTCTACCAGAACTGGAACTTCAGATTACAATAGTGATTTTGTTTCTATGCTGCAGAACATGAAACAAACTGTTCGTCTGGTATTAAAACATCTCGAGCTTATGACAACATGACAAGCATAATTTAAATTTTTGTTCATCCTGTGTGTATAGGCTAATGGCGTGTTAATTGCATATGCCACTATAGACTATATTGGTCCACACATCCGAGTACTGACCAGTGCGGATTGTGCTGTACTGCAAATACCAGTTGACTGGTTCCGCTATACAACCTATAATATAAATTCAATATACAAACTTTCCTTCTTTTTCCAAATAGTTACGCAAGTGGTTTTTTACAAAAATAATAAAAATAAATTGTTGTATTATTATTTGACAAAAACACCCTTAAATCATTTCTACTTTTATTTTATAGAATCTTCCCAAATAGTAAGTAACAACATATAATTTAACAATAAAACCGTCAATCGATTATAACGTTTATTCAAACGTAGTTACATCTACAAATTAACATTAAAAAAGTGAAATGCATAGTAATTACAACTAAAGAGAACATACTATGTTGCGCATAAATAAAAACACCACATTCAGTATTATTTAATTAGACAAATACAGCCGATGATAATCGTTTGCTCCGAAAGCACAATTACATTTAGGACATTTTCTCTGCCTCGTTTCGTATCGCGTTTTGAGGCAGTCGTAGCAAAATACATGGAAACATTTTGACAGTACGGCATCCTTCCTTTTAACCTTGCAAGAAGGACAGGTGAGAGTTTCTTTGTATTCCCTGATTTCCTCCATCATCACTTCATCCAACGTCGTTCCCGCCATTTCCATTTTCTTCATCCTTTCTACTTTGCGCTTCAGTTGGGCTATCTCCTCTTGTAACCGTTTTGTTTTATATGCTTCGGCCTCCAACGAGCTCGTCTTTTCTGCAACCACCTGCTGGGCTTCCTTCATTTGAGAGTGATACTTTTCTGTAAATAAAATACTAGTAATGTACATCGATTTAAAGGCAGTAAATTGAAATTGCACGATTATTTTATATAATCACTACTTTTCCAGGCTGTAAGATACAAGAAAATTTGCCTCTGAGGAATTGCTGATTTCAGGGCAGTTGTTTGTTTAAGTTGTGTCTTCAGAGTTAAAAGAAAAGTTCATAAAAAGATTGCTTATGGTTGCGTTGCATTGGAAAAGCTGATCCATTTCGTAAGCTAGGTAATTTCTATCTAACCTTATAACACCAAATTAACTTAAACGAATGTAACCTTACACAATTTAAAATAAATTAATACAACCTACCCATATTAGGCTAGCGTATCAAGTGAGTTCTGTTCAGCTTGGTATACCAACTAAGTAGAAACATAACCTCAAATACTTTGTATTGTATATATTAAACAAAGACCACATGTTTGTATGAATGTATTAGATTTTTCAGTTCCGCCAGCTCTTCCCTTTATGTTTACTTATTGTTCAATAAATGTTAAATAAAGAAAGAAACTAAGAGGTAAAACCTAAATCTTTTCTGCTTGTACACCAAACTGAGATGTGACGGCAGCTATACAAGCCTTATATAACTTAAACTTAGCTAACATAACCTAATACGGTATTCAATCCTAGTTAAAGACTAAGTAGGTGAAGCTTAACTAATACGATACAATATAAGATTAGAAAATGTAAGTTCAGCTAATATAAACCAGCTTAAAGCCTGTATGACATGGCACAGAATTTTGTACAACATTTTGTTCAAAATTTAGAACATAATATTGTACAAAATTCTGTCTGTGAGCATCCGCAAATAGGTGCAAATTACGGTGACAACTGTGAGAAAACTGTCAAGGTTTAATAATAATTGTTTACTTTTGTTTACATAACCTCGAATGCTGTTTATATTTTCGTGGCTTGTATTATTTTTGCGCTTTTGTTTATAAGTTATATTAAGTTTGTGTAGAATGGCTAGGGTTGCGAGATTTTAGGTGGTGCACATGGTAAAATCTTTACGTCCTTGCCATCTGTGATCATTCATGAACACTAGAAAGTGCTCGTTTGCGCATCAATTTGACGTTGTTTCCGAACAAAATTCTGTGGACAATAGAGCACGAGCTACAGAATTTTTTAAAAAATTTTGCTGTACAACACAGCACAGAATTTTGTAAAAACAATTTGAACAAAACTTTGTACAAAATTCTGTGCCGTGTCATACAGGCCTTAGATAAGATAAGCTAACCTAACTTAAGGACAGTTAACATTACCTAATCTGACTTTAGGTAAGTTTATCTATTAGGGATGTGAGTCCCGTGACTTTTCTTCAGCTTGGTGTACCAACAAACATGGCCAAAAGCACGTGAATTACCAGTGTACAAATATAGCCTTAACCACCATTTAAGGGGGCGTGATGTTTGGAATATGAAAAATTTTTTAGGTGGAACTCTTATTAAATTGTAGATTTGTCTCTCAATAGTTTGCTGCCACAATCCACTATCAAACTTCAATATATGGTACGTGTTTAAGAATATTTCTCCTTCTTGACGGTGCTGTGTCAAGCCGTTGGCGTGCCAGGTGACTTATTTTATATTTGTCCATTAGCTGCCAAGTATAGAGATTTCTTTAACGAGGGTGTCGATGGTTTTCCTCATTTCTGTCATAAGATTGGCAATAACTTTATTTTGGTTGGCAATTGTTTCTTGCATACATTGCGTGGGGTGATTCACTTGGTATGGCATTATAGTGGTGTACATCATCCTAGGGTATTTTGTGTTCTGATCCTCAGATCGGTGCTGTTCTTTTGGTGCTTGTCTTGTGTTTATCTGTTTTGGTAATGGTGGGAATTCAGCTGGTATATGTGCAAATTGTGCACTCTGCTGTTGCTGTGTATCTTGCCTTGGTTTAACTTCAGGATAGCGTCTATTTAATACTTCCAGGTAAACCTGACATCCTTTGAAGTTCGCTGGGTGGAAGGTACACGTGCAAGCGGATTGTTCTAGAACAATTTCGTTGGGTGGGATTTTTTACAGCCGAGGTAAGTGAGTGGCCTCTGGAAGTGAACGGATGTCGGGTTGTTGGCTGCTCTCTTCTGCTAAATGAAGTTATCGTTTCGTGTTCTGCCATAAGCAAAAGAATCTTCGACTTGTGTGTTATTAAATATATTAGCAGAGTGTCAACTTTTTGTAAAGACAATTCCGTGAATTTGTTCTCTCGACTTGTGTCGGAATAGAAGCTTTCAGCCTCGCGACAGTCTCCTGTGAGCCGTTGGAAGTGAGCATCCTGTGCAGCGGCGGAGATTTTGGTATTTGAAGTTCCCGTCCTTCTCTTATCTTCGTTAAAGAAAGTCCTGACCATAGAGTTGTGTCTCCCTCGCGATCCAGTCTTCAGGGGCGTGCCTTCGAATTTTTCCTGCTTCCCAAAGAACCTAGGAGCACCCCAATTGTGCCTCTCTCTACTCCGTACCGAAGAAAACTAAGGTAAAACTTACCAATGTACTGTACAGTGTTTGTTTTTCCCTGGTTATCAGTGTTTTGTTAAAGACTAGGAAATAGAACAGTTTAATTTCCTTGTAATACGAGGGTTGTCAGTAAAATAAGGTCTCCAAGGCGCTAGAGTCGCGAGGAACGCTTTAACGCAAGATCTGGCAACACTAGCGTGTAGCTTGATTCCCCGCCTACAAATCCCCACCACTCCGAGCTATCTGAGACGATTAATCTTGGTTTGGTAGCCGACCGCGATGAAGCTTCCACTCGTCGCTACCGCCAGGTGTGAATTACGTTCTGTGATTCGTTTTTTGTGTGCTAAGGACACTACGCCTATAGAAATTTATCGACAGTTATGTGAAGTGTATGGACATCATAAACATGCGAAAATGGTGCAGAAAGTTTAAAAACGGACGTACAGACGTCCATGATGAACAGCGTGCCGGACGGCCATCGGTTTCGGACGAAATGATAACAAAAGTGGAGAGGGTAATGCTTGAAGAACGACGGCCGACGATTCGGGAACTGTGTAAATTGATTCCTGATGTTAGTAAGACTACCATTGACAAGATTTTGGTAGAACAACACACAAGGTGTGTGCAAGGTGGGTCCCCAGAATGCTTACCGAAGATCACCAACGGCAACGGATGGAAGCGGCCCGCGAATTCCTTGATTGCTACGCAGAAGAAAGCGAGAAATTCTTGAATTCAATTGTCAGTGGCGACGGAACCCGGGTACATTACACGACACCAGAAGCAAAAGAACAGTCCCGTCAGCGGCGGCATTCAGGATCGCCAAAGCCGCGAAAGTTTAAACAAACATTGTCTGCCAACAAAGTGCTGGCGACTGTGTTTTGGAATAGGAAGAGGATATTGTTGTGCGAGTTCATGCCTGCCGGAACAACAATAAACGCTGATCGCTACTGTCAAACTTTGAAGAACCTTCGCCGTGCAATTCAAAACAAAAGAAGGGGTATGCTGACGAAGGGAGTGCGTTTTCATCAGGATAACGCTCGTCCCCACACAGCCCGTGCAACAACTGACCTCATCAGCCAATTTGGATGGGATAACGTCAGGCCCCCCCTTCAGCCCGGACCTAGCACCAAGTGATTATTATCTCTTTCCTGCGTTGAAGTCTCACCTGGGTGGGATGAATTTCAGGACCAACGAGGAGCTGAAAGAAGAGGTCGTACGCTATCTGCGCGCCGCGGCGGGAGAGTTCTAAGACACAGGTATATGCAAAATGCATCGATCGCAATGGGGATTATGCAAATAAATGTGTTTTTCTTTGTGAAAAAAAATTGGACCTTATTTGACGATCAAACCTCGTATTAAAAGTGAGGCAACCTTCAGATGCCCAGTGTTTTATTATTCGTTTAGGTTAAAGTTAAATAATTTTCTGTAAACTCAAACGTCACTGGCTGGGTAGATCTGTTCATTAAAGTAAATACCGTAAGCCACTGGCGGCGAGGCTATCCTGTTTGAACGTTCTAACTTCCCTCTGTGTTTAACTACAATTATTACCGTTTTGGATATTTTTCTTGTACTATGTGTATTACCAATTTCAAACAGTAGAATTATATTTGTCTTAAAATTCACCGTATCTTTTATTTGTATGTATTGTATTGTGTATGAATTTTGTAAGCTGTATATACAGGAGGAGGCACAATAAAGGTGAGAACCTGCAATCAGCTGTGATTTGGCAGGTGGCGCCCGCTAATTTTGACCTGCTCTATACACTAGAATTATCCCTCCCGTAAGCGTTTTCGTGAACTAAGCTAAGCCGAAGGCTTTTTCCACCTTTGCTGTTGCGGCTCATAACATAATTTGTTTTGACAGTTTAGAACACCGCACAGAACTTAACCTTTACATACTGCGCATACCAAACACAACAAGCTGGGCATATAACCTCACACGCACAGGCCTAATTCCAAGGAAGTTAAACAACCTTAACATACGTTGAACCTGCCATTAGCTAATTGCAACTTAGCTGAACCCATCTAATCAAACTATAGCCAAGTCAATTGTAATAATTAAATTGAAACTTAGAAAATCTTACACTTACTAAATCTAAATTGATGTTACTAAAGCTTAAATTACACAGGTCAACATAAAAGAAGATAATGTCATGTTCGCTTCAAAATGTGCCGCTTTATATGAATTAATTTCTTAATTTGTTTGCCGCTTCGTAGGAATTAATATCGTTATTTTAATTGCAGTCTTATTTTGGGTTACCGTTTCGCTATTTGTTTTGTTTTTCGAAGTTTAAGTTATGTTGACAGTTCCCTTTTGTAGGCTCAAAACTACCGATTCTCGTTTTTCTCGCGCGTGACCTTAGGCACTTCTGAGAATTCACGTGTTAATTTTCGTTCTATAACTATTTCGAAATATGGCGCAATCTTTTTGTGGGGGGGGGGAGGTGCAGATTCCCGTTGGGTTTTTAAGGCAGTCAATTTTCGATCTCTGATGACTCCATCAATCGGGGACCGTAATTACGTTAAGTGCTGCAGGGGCGGCTTTAGGGTTTTTTTCGAGGGGTATCCGTTATGTGTGTTTCGTCTCGCTGTTTTACCAAGGGGTACTAAACAGACCATCGGCTACTGCCGGATTTAAAAGAAAGCACTGGATTAAACCCCGGTAAAGCCAATTCTTGGTGAATTGACCGATCGCCGTTGGGCGGATTAATTTCGAAGCCCAGCGCCTGTCCTTTTGCTGCTACCATCGTTCGGAGAGTCCTGCCTTATCGTTCAACGATTAACAGCCTGTTGAAATCAACGTATTTTCCTGCATCTGGAAATCGCCGTTACATTGTGCCTACCTCGTTTTAAGCCATCCACCGGAATTCAAGGTAAAAACCCGCTTTTTGTGTTGTGATAAATATACCTTTTTTTTTGCTCGCGTTAACTTGCAGACTTCAAATTTAACTTCATGCAATAAAGAAAAGCGACCTTCAGTCGCCATATGTGGTGTTAGTTGTTTATTATAAAACTACCAGATTATATTGTGTTATTTTTGTGAACTTCAGCGTCGCTGGTGTTACGTAGCTGTATGAAAAACGTAAACCTCGTTGCACCAGTGGCGGCGAGTTTTTTTTCTGAACGTTCAAAAATTAAAATTATGTAATCCAGACTTATATATTTTTAACCGTTTAATTATATGTGTGTTAAAAGTTTACTGCCTCTTATTATGTCTTTTGTACTTGTTTGTGTAAGAATTTTGCAAGCTTTAAATACATAGGAGGAGGTACAATAATCGTGTGTCCGATTCCCGTAAGCTGCTGGCTTCTTGGCCTTCCACGAGGACCTACAATCAGCTGGATTTGGAAGGTGGCGCCTACTTATTTTTACACGCCCTGTACACAACTAAAGATTTTCTCCCATAAGCGATTTTCACGAACTCCCCCTGCTCCTCTGAGCTAAGCTGTAGGCCGTTTTCCACCTATCTGGTTACGGGTCGTTGGAAAAGCTCGATTGGCCCGTAACAATAACCTAAGCTAAACTACCCTGAGCTTATCATATTCAACCAGATTTCAGCTAATCTAAAGTCATTGCAACTAACTATACTAAGTTAATGTAACCAAACCTTTAAATTGATTTTGCTGAAGCTTAGCTAATACAGCCCAACATAGCATAAGATAAGATAAGCTTAGCATATCCAACCCAATTTGACTTAACCTGAAACCGTTAATATAACTATGAATAAGATAATTTAATTGAAGTTTAATTACAACCACCTAATTCCACTTAAGCTTAGGTAATATAACCCAACTAAAAAGTACAACAATTACAGAATAAATCGAAACAATCAATTCAATACCAACTTGCTTTATACGCAAGAAATTAAAAATATATACAAAAGTTTCTTACCTAAATGCAATTTTAAATCGGCGGCCGACTGTGCAGATTCAATAGCTTTACGTTTATGCATCTCCATAGCCTGCTGTCGCAGTGACAGTTCTTTCTCAATGGTCGCTAGAGTATTCTGCAGAATTCTCTCTTTTTCCTCTAACTTTCGCACTACAACATTAGCAGAATCTACCTGGGTCGTTAATGTACCAACCTGCTCTTTAAGTACATCCTTTTCTTCGCGAGCCAGCTTATGCAACTGGTTCGATTTGATCCGCTCTGTCATGAGTTTGAAATTGGCATCGTCCTTCTCGCGCAGCTGCTGAATGAGCCGGGAATTCTGTTCTTGCATGTCTTCAAAGGCCTGCCCCGTGACTTCCATCTCGTTGAGGAGAGCTTCTTCCTCCAGGGAGCCCACAAAGGGTCTCATCTGGTGGAGGGCCGTGTGACTTGGCCAGTTCCCCTCCGCTGGCTTCTGTGATTGCACTTGCTTTTGCAGTTCGTACTTCTGCTCTTCTAGCTGCTTGATTTTGCGTAGGGCTTCTTCATCGGCGAGCTTCTTTCGTTCCTCCCGCTTGCTTTCCTGGTAATAAAACTGTTACATGTAGTTAGTTTGCTTCTTTACTTCAAAGCATTGGATAAATAGTATAAAATGCACACCTGCATCTTTTTCATCTGCTGCCGCATGTCTTCTATTTCGCTGCGCAACTTCTTCTCCATAGCCATTAGTTGCACCTTATCCCGCTGCTCTTTGCTTACTCCTTTGTACATATCCAGTAGGAGCTTCATTTCCTTTTGCTCATTCAAAGCTTTCCTGAAAAACAAATTAAAAAAAATAATCATAGTAATAATGAAAACTTTTGTTGGTTTTTTTAATATAAATAAGGTTATTGTTAGTGTTGTAAGTCATTTATGATGACCGGGCAGGTCACATATTTTATGTGTCAAATGTGGTCAATTAATTTTTAAAAGTGAACGTGTTTTCGCGCTTTCTAAGAAACATAACCTAAATAAGTTGTCATCATGGGGACAGCAGCAGGGTTAGTGTGGAATTATTTTAAAAAAACTTATGAAAAACGAAAAGATAGATACACGCAATTTGTCAGTTTTGTGACTGCAGTTATGGCAGCCATGCAAGTGGAATGGTGATACATTAAACGGAGCAGCCCTACCACACCTAAAATCTGCCCCAACAAAACCAATTGGACCTCATATTCGCAATTTTTGGAGGAAAATACCAACTTAAGCCTATCGCTAAAACAACAAGCAGACCTGGGGCCAAATCCAACAAAGAGAAAGCGACTACATTTGCTGAACATCGCTCTCAAATCTTCAGACCCACCCAACCAGACCCTGGAACCAATGATAACGAAATCGAAGACTTTCAAGATGTCCCCTGCCAGCTCTCGCTTCCAATAAAAGCCTTTACTCCTAGAGAAATCCAACAAGAAATTAAATACATCAAAAATCATAAATCTCCGGGATATGAACTCATCACAGGTCAAATGCTAAAATGTTTACCCAGGAAAACCTTGGTTCTACCTACGACTATATTTAATGGAATGCTGCGCTTATCCTATTACAGTAAAGCCCCGATTATCCGCGGTGCGGATTATCCGCGAGTGCCGCGAAAATTTTTTAATTACGAACCTCAAAAAAGCAGAAAATTTACCAGTTGATTATTTCAACCAAAAAAAAGGTTGGCTGAACCAGCAGAGTTTTCAAGAATGGTTTCAAAAGATTTTTGTGCCTCAAGTACGTAAACATCTAGACAAAAAATTTGCCAAAGAAGGCTGTTTTATTAATTGACAATGCGCATTCACACCCAGCTACGAGTGTGCTTAAATCTTCTGACGGGCAAATCTTCGCAAGGTTTTTGCCCCCAAATGTTACTGCGCTGATACAACTTATGGACCAGGGAGTCATTGCAACCATGAAGAGAACATACAGGACAAAGTTGTTACTGTCAAAAATCGAGGAAGGCTGCGATCTCAAAGAATTTTGGCGGAGTTATACAATTTTGGATAGCATTTACGATATTGCGTCTGCATGGGATTATATCAAACCCTCAACCCATGTTAAATCATGGAGAAAAGTCTTTCCGAGTATCGAAACAAATGTCAAGCAAAACATTTGTGAAGAAGAGAATGAAGTCATGCCGACCGCTACACTTGTTGACCTAGTGACATCTGTTCCGGGAGGTTGTAACGTTTTCCGCACCTACCCGTTTTACATATATAGGAATTTTAATATTTCGAAGTTCGTTCAGGTCAAGTGCGGTTTTGAGTTTAAAATTTTAGGGGGATAGGAGATTCTAAAAGGCAGTTGCCCGTAATTAAGTCAGTGGGTTAAACATTGTCAACCTTGCCGGACGTTTATTGTGAATAGTGAATTTTTATTGAAATCGTTTGTCGATTGGGAATTAGTTTTCCGCTTTGCGAGTCACTACACAAAGGAGCTTTTCCCATAGTTGAAGGGAAACAATTCTCCAGGAAATTATTTTGCAATATAGAATTTACTAAAGAAGATTTGGTTTGGTGTTATGCCAGAGTCCATCAACTGGTGAGTTGGTTATAGCCAGAAATTGTTGTCTTATCGTAATCTCCAGAATCTTAATCCTAATCTCAAATAAATTTAATTAGGCAAAAAGTCGTACAGCGGGACTTCCAGAAATTAAGACGACGTAGTAGAAAAACTCTACATTCATACGTAGTGTGCAAATTGATACGCTGTCCTCGCCGAGTAACCTTGTGAGGGTTTTTCCCGAACCAAGTGGACACCTGGGCCTATCAACAGAGAGTTTGGTGTATGGACGAGCTGATGGCAGCTGACCAAGGGAAGTGCATTTTTAAAAAATATATAACCTTGTTTTGTTGTTCAAGATTTCGTTATCTTTATTTAAGAATTAATTTATTAATTGAATGGGGTCAACGAATTGTGTCCTTGGGGATTTAATTGGGGTTATGTGTACATATGAAATACTATTGTAATATTCCATATTCCAATTTTACGTAAAGCAGATATACAGGGTACTCCAATAGTGGGTTGATATTGCGTTTGTAAGAGTTCACGCTTTGACGATAGTTTTTGATCGTTGTTTACGCATGTATTCGTGACGCGAAGGCCTTCGAAGTTACGGAATGCGCTAAAAATTTCTAGCATATGGTTGTGCAGCGCAATACAGGTCCTAAAAATTGTTTGAGTGTTGCCAAGTTAATTTTCGTTATATATGTAAAATTGGGACTTCTAATTTTAGTTTAAATCATTGTTCTTGCACAGAAATTTAGAACTGTGAATGGGTTTTGTTGGTTTATTAAGTAAACAGAGATTTGAACGACTGACTGACATAGAGATAACGAACAAAGCAATGGGAGTGAACGAGAACAAAAAAGAACAAAATGAAAGTGAAGAAGGCGAGGCGCCTGCGCGGATGACACATGAAACTGCTTTGCAGCACGTCGACGGGTTGCTTCAATATTTAGAGGAACAAGATGACGATGCACATCTGGCAGAAAAACTCATGTTAAGGAAAGTACAATTTAGAATAAAGAAAAGGTGTTTCCAAAGCAAGAAGCAAAAAAGAGTGACTTATGTTTTTAAACGGTGTAACTCAACACTTTTTGTTCATACATGTCTTTATTTTAGTGATTTAGACTTAGAGCAAAGGTTTCTGGTGTACTGTACATAAGTATCTATTTTAAAAGTTTTATTATGTTTCTCGTACAATAAAACATAGTTTTTATGTTGAATCATTTTTTTTTCGTGTTTGCACCTCATTTTTAGTCTTCTTTCGGGTTATCCGCGATTTTTGTTAGCCACGGTGCCCTTGCCACCTAATTCCGCGGATAAACGGGGCTTTACTGTATCCCCTAACATGGAAATTTTCACAGATTATTATGAGGTTCAAGCCGGGAAAACCACCTAATCAGCCAACATCCTATAGACCCATAAGCCTGCTGCCATAGCATCTAAACTATTCGAAAAACTACTCTTCAAACGGCTAAAAAATGAGACTGATATAAATGAAATCATACCAGACCACCAGTTTGGGTTTAGAGAAAGACAAAGAAAGACATTCAACCATACAGCAGCCACACACGAAGCGTTCAATCGCGTCTGGTATACAGGACTATTATACAAAATTAATCTCCACCTCCCCAGTCCATACTACTTTCTCCTAAAATCCTATTTGTCCAATAGATACTATCAAACTAAGTACAACAATGAAACATCAGATTACTATGAAATACACGCAGGAGTCCCCCAAGGTAGCGTGTTGAGACCTTTTTTCCACCTATTGTACACAGCCGACATACCCACCAGCGAAAATACAATAATCTCCACATTCGCGGATGATATGGCGATCCTAACCACAAGCGAAGACTCACATGAAGCATCAGACAACTTACAGCGGTATTTAAAGAGATTAAACGAATGGCTAAAGAAATGGAGGATAACAGTAAATGGAAACAATCGACACAAGGTACATTTAGTACCATACGCAGTACATGCCCTCAAGTGCATATAAACAACAATCCCATTTACACACACACCAAAGTGAAGTACCCAGGCCTTCATTTAGACCAACGCCTAACATGGAGAGCTCACATCCAAGCAAAGAAAAAACAACTGAACATCAAACTGAAGCAACTATACTGGCTCCTCGGAAGGTGTTCTCAACTCTCACTAGAAAATAAAGTTTTACTATACAAAACTACAATTAAACCAATTTGGACGTATGGAGTGCAGCTGTGGGGTTGCACAAAACCATCCAACACAAAAATATTGCAAAGCTTTCACTCCAAAATATTGAGGATTATAGCCGACGCCCCTTGGTATATAACCAATCAGACACTTCATGCAGACCTATGTATTCCATATATAGCAGAAGAAATACGTAACTTAGCCATAAACTACCAGGACATGAAAATTCATTAATCCAACAACTCTCGGTAGAGCCACAGGTTAACAAGAGACTAAAAAGAAAACGGCCTAACCAGACGTAGACGACTGAGGTGAACCAAACAGCAGAGCGGAGGCACCGTCACTGGACAGATTCTTCCTTCATGTCAACACAATCAACTAATTTGCTTATTACTCTAAATAACTCTTGAGTAGACTGTAAATATGCAACAGCTAATAAAAAAAAATTTTTTTCTTTACAGACTTAAAAAACAAATTTTCAGCTTTGCTATTTTCTGAATAGTTTACTATCGAGATGTCGTATTAGGAAGTGGTGACGTCTTTGTGCCATGCCAACATAAATTAAAGAAAAAAAATTAATTTTTTGCAAAATACGCAGCAAAAGTCGTTTTATTTGCAGACCGTGGAATATAATTACACGAGTCTGAGTATAATTATTTAATGTTTCATAGTTTTCCTGCAACAGGCAAAAACAATAAAACTGTTGGGAATTTTACGTTTTCATGTTGTCTATGAAATTTAGTACGTTTGTATTGTGACCATCAAGCGTGAGTACTTTGTTGTAGCAATCTTCCCTCGTTATTTTCTTCGTTTACTTTACAAAAAAAGAGTTCTTATCAGAACTAAAGCCTGTGTTTACTTTATTAACGTACATGTTATTTTGTGCGAGTGAGTTCCACTGATATATTTAACTTTTGGGAACATAACCTACAATATTATGCCTTTTCCTCGAAAATCTAAAGCTTTAATTGCAACCCTGATTAGATATTTCGAACAGGAAAGAGACCATGGTGGACCATTACTTCCTTTAAATGCAGTAAGAGAAGTAAGTGCATATTATTTAATTTGTAGTCCGTTAGAAATCTGAAATACGAATAGTACTTAACGAAGGGATTATGTTTTTATTCTTACAGAGTTGCTGCAGCTTTAAACGTCAGTCCCAGAACAGTAGCTTCTGTTTCGCAAAGCGTTAAATCTGGCAACATCTTGCGAAGTCCTAAAAGAACCAAGTTGCGAAAAAAGCCTGTCACCGATATCGATGGTTTTGATCAAACGGCTATTCGTAATACGATTTACGATATGGTGAAAGCCAGTAAGTGTCCATAATCTTATTAAATAACATTTTGATTTCTACAACTATTTTTTTTAGAACAATATGTTAATTGTAAAACCCTTCTTCTACAAGTTTTAAAAGGGAAAAATATTTTTTATGGTGGACTGACTTCCTTGTGGACAATGCTACGTAATCTTGGGTTTCGGTTCAAGAAGGATGATCCTCGAAGAGGTCTGATGGAATTGCCCAATATTGCGTTTTCAAAAGTCCCGTTTCCTGCAAGAATATGTCAGAACCCTGAAGTCTGAGAATGGACTTCAATGCGTATTTTTAGACGAGACCTGGGTATTTGAAAATGGGACAGTATGCTCATCCTGGCAAGATTCTGATATACGCACCGTTCAAAAAATTAAGCCGAAAGGAAAACGGTGAATTAATTATAATATAAAGAAAAATAAAATTAATTAAATAATATTTTTTGAAGGTACATAATACTTCATGCCGGAAGCCGTTAAGGCTTTATTCCAGAGGCTTCAAGTATATTTTGTTCAAAAACGAAAGACCCAGATTACCATGGCGAAATGAACAAGGAAATTTTTTTGAAATGGTGTAAGAACCAATTATTAACAAAATTGGAAGAACCTTCCCTTATCATTATGGATAATGCAAGTTACCATAGTAGCTTGCTCGAAACAACACCAAACTCTGGTTGGAAAAAGGCAGAAATACAAAACTGGCTGCAAGAAGGAAACTTAAAGTATCCAAAAGAAGCAATAAAAGAGACTTTGCTGGAAATTGTTGCACGGTTAGTGTCTAATTAACTCTAAATATTTTCTATCTATGTCAATACAATAAGCACTATAATATTATGAACTGTTTTTAGAAATAAGCCCCCAAAAGTATATGCTGCCAATCAAATGGCAATAGAACATGGCCACAGAGTGCTGCGGCTACCCCCCTATCATTGCATTTTCAACCCTATAGAAAAACTTTGGGGCATTGCCAAACAACACTATAATAAACATATAGGCAGCGACGGTTGTGGAATGGTGAAATGTTTAGAAATGTGGCAGAAATCATTAGACGTGGTCACTCCGCAAATGTGGCAAAATACGGTGGAAGACACGACAAAATAATTTTAGAATGGTGGAATAGGGAGATCGGCTTCGACAGAGATGATGTGACTCCACTAATAATTCATCTTGGGCCTCCCGGAGAATCCGGCAATGAGGACGAATATGATGACAGCGATTTTGAAGCTGATATTTAACATGCCCCATTAAATATTCATACGAATTGCCTTTTATTGTTTCTTAAATAACTATTATAAGCTAAATAAAATAATATTTCAATTTAGATTGTTCTTGGTAGTGAAGAATGGTAAAATAAATAATGTTAAAGTAAGATAAGTGGAATTTTATTTCAACATCCAAAAGTTATCAAGATTAAAACTGAATCACCCTGTATATTTGCTGATATTATGTACTTTAATGGGTTATTGACCATTTTGATTTAGTTAAATTAAGAGGCTCTTAACTCATGGGGGTAGAAAACAAATCTTTGAATGAACATTTATCACATGCTTGTTTGGTTGCATATTTTCATATTTCATTTTTATAAATGTAAATTTGGTGTGTTTTGTGATGTCACTGACATTCATGACGTGCGTGCATCCTCTGAGCGAAAGCACTTTATCTGTTACATTTTAGGAGTTCCCTTTTGCATGGACCAATTATATTATACACAATTTTATATACGAGTCGGCTCCATGTCAAATGATGATGATGATGATGATATCAGAAACCTGCTATTAACTGTAATTTCAATTATGAATTACACACATGCACATACATCTTACGGAACACCATGAGAATTTTAATACTGCTTTCTGTAAATTACAATATGGTCAGCTCTTTCTAGATCAATCTTCTTCTTAATCAAATATTCAATTAGTTGTAACTTTTATTTTAAAATTAACAATAGAAAACCTTCTAAATGAATCCCTACTCAGAAAAATACACAAAGTCCACATAAAAAAAAATCAAAAACTTACTTGAGCTGAGCCTTCAAATCCCTAATAATCTCGTTTTCAGCAATCTTTGCCTCTTTTGCCCGTTGCAGTTCACGGTGGTCCTTTTCAGTTTTCACAGCAGGTTCCTTCTTAACCGCCCCTTTCTCTAATTTGACAGTGCCATCTTTTTTTGCTGTAGGTGAAGTTGCTGCACCGGGAGTTTTTTCCTTATCGCCCTCCTGTTCCTCAGTTTGCTGTAAATGATATCATGAAGCAGTCACCCTATAGGTAGGTATTAAAGGGGTTAGTTAATTCTCACCTCTGTTTCCTCTTCACCTTCCTTTTTGACGGAGGGAGCTCCTGTGGATTCCTCTTTTACTTGTGCACTGCTCTCTCCACTTGTGTTTTCTTCTTCTTTAATTTCCTGCTTGATGTTTTCTTTGCTTTCTTGTGAAATGGTCTGTTGCTGATTGAGTTTGGTGTTTAAATCTTCTAGTTCTTTGCGTAACTGAATTACAAAAATTGTTATAACATGCAATATAGTTAACCAAAGTTTTGATGAATAACCAGAAAGTTATTATCTACAGGGTGGTTTAGACTTTACTCTAAATTAAGGATTTGATGCTTAATATATTGTTTTAGAACAAAAAAGTTCCTCCCCAAATTCACATTTTTGTTATTTCTAGAAATGAAGACTCCATAAGTTAATATTTTATTAGTAATTTTTAAACATGATAACATTTCCAGTTAATACTGTGGTCAAACCATATAAGTCTATTTTTTGATCATTAAACTAGCTAACTTTTTTAAACTAACCTTTGGAATCTCAGAGTTTGCTTCTTTGTATTTACGTTTGTACCTGTGCACTTCACCCTTCAACTGTGTAGTGTTATTTTGCAGAGATGTAATGAGATGCCTCATTTCCCTATTAATGGGTCCAGTCTGCTCGTTCGCGGCTAAGTTTTGCTCAAATTCTATGCGCAACATTTCGTACTCTTTGCGAAGTTGAGCCAGCAAATCCTCCAGCTGCATAACCTCCTGACGAAGCTTTTTCTGAGCCATGAGCTCCTCACTCTAAAAATTATCAATTTGATTAATTATTAATTGCAAAGATAATTTATTATTATTGTTAATATAAATATGTACCTCCATCATTTCAATGTTTCTCAAATGTGCATTTTTACTAGATTGCAGTTGTTGCCGAGCTTCATCCAACTGAGTTTTTAACTGCATGGACTCATTGTACAACACTGAAAATTGAGACTGGAGACACTTATATTCTGTGGTTTCTACAATCACACTTTCGGGCAATTGACGGATCTAAAATAAGAGTTGTATTTGTTAAAAATTACATTAGATAAAATTAAATAATAATAAGTAATTTACAGGAATAAATTCTTTGTTTATCATTTTAATGTTCGTCGACAAAGTAATAATATACCAAAAACAACAAATTAACTTGAATGTTTGTAACATTGTAGGTGTTAACATTTCAAAAGCAATATAGCAAGTGTAACTTGTTGTTAAACTGTTTCTAACTTACATAAATGTAATTTAAAAAAAGCACAGCAAACTTTTTTTCTTTGTGAGGTTAGATCTCTTAGCAAACGTTTTATTTATAGGTTATGTTAAGTAAAATGACAGATGTGTCATATCAAAAGTTGCCTCCGATCATATTAAATATTTAACTGCGAGACCCCATTTTTCATTCAATTAACTTTATTAACAACAAAAATGTCAAACGTGTAAAACGCTTTTATCTATCTGTCATCTGTCTTAAACCTTTAGCTGGGAAAATATAATTTCTTGGTAAAAAAAAATTCTTATAATTGATACAAATCATAAATGAAAGTTTTTTTGTAAGTCTGATATTTGATTTGTAACACCAGTTAACAGTCGGTTACGTTAAATGAAAAGCACAACAAATTTCTTTCTTTGTAAGGTTAGATTTCTTAACGATCGTTCTATTTATAGGTTATGTTAAGTAAAATTACAGATGTGTGATGTCAAAAGTTGTCTTCGCCTTTAAATCATATTAAATATTTCACCGGGAGACCCTATTTTTGATTTAATTAACTTTATTAACAACAAAAATGTCAAACGTGTAAAAAGCTTTTATCTATCTGTCATCTGTCGTAAACCTTTAGCTGGGAAAATATAATTTCTTGGTAAAAAAATGCTTCGAATTGATACAAATCATAAATGAAAGTTTTTTTGTAAGTTTAATATTTGATTTGTAACATCAGTTAACAGTCAGTTACGTTAAATCAAAAGCACAACAAATTTCTTTCTTTGTAAGGTTAGATTTCTTAACGATCGTTCTATTTATAGGTTATGTCAAGTAGAAAGACAGCGTTCTGATGTCAAATGTGATCAGCCAAGGCACCCTACCCAAACTTAAAACATATTCACAAAAAAAGTGTACGGTTTGCACATAAACAAACACTTAAGAACACTTACATCCATTTTTAATTTCTCCACTTCCTTCAGCGTTTCCCGGTGGGTTTGATGCAATTTATCTAATTCCTGCAAGCGATTGTTAGCTAATTCTCTCCACTCTTCAACCTCCTTCGTCAAGTCTTCCAGTTTTGCTTGAGAGATGCCAGATTGTATAGTTGGCTTTACTGGGGCCTGTGCATCCTTCTCTTGCTCCCCATGCATTTGATGGTAAGTTTTCAGCTTCTCGATGGCTTCACCTAGGTGGTTTTCAAGTTTATCATTACGGCAACGAACCTTTTCTAGCTCATACTGCAAATCATCAATCTGATTCTTTAACTCTGCTGTCTCTGTTTCTTTTGCTGTCACTGAGTCTTGCAGTTCAGACATTTTTAGGCTAATAGTGTGGTACTTTTCGTGCAAGGTTGTGTTTAGTGCTTGAAGGTTTCTGTTTTCGGCTTGCAATTCCACATTGGTGTTCCTTATTACTTCGTCGATAGACGGTGCCTCTTCTACAAAAGTTTAATAGTAGGTATTAGCAATAATGTACATTTATTAAATGAGAGGATTAAAATAAAAAAAATTGAGGTACCTTCTTCACACTGTATTTAAATATGCGTTTGATTATGAGACTAATTACATTAATTAAGTGCTAAGAAAGTACTAAAAAGCACAGGTTCCCCTTCCACACTTTACAGAAGTATCAAACATATATTTTGTTCCACCTATCGGCGTTAAATTAATACACAGTATCGGTTTACAATCATCAACAATAGTTGCGCGATGAATCTTAAATAGTGTAGGTGGGGTGCTACAAAATAGTAGATTACTTTGTTTTAATGATGTCTTTTGTATAATTGTTATTGGCTAGCAAAACAGTTTAATGCTGTAAAAAGACTGTTGTACCTGAAATAGAAGATTGGTTAAATGGGAGAAAAGTTGCCTACCTGGAACTGTATGTCTAATCTAATTTTGTTTTGTCTAAAATATGTATAACGTATAAACACGAACAAATGCATATAAAGTAAAAAGATGTAGGACAAGGCATTACTTGGTAGTAGGGCAAAAAAACTACGATCAGAAGATAGCTAGAATCCTGGTCCTGTGTTAAGACTAATTATAAATTATACTCGTCTAATAAAGCACCTAGAATGGGAATACTACAGAATTCTTCAGAATATTTCTGTTAACACACACCTACAGCATACAAAACGGTTTCTGTCGATCTTATATTTGCGTAATTATTCATAAATGTTTTAAAGTTATTTATGAATATGGATTCATCCGATATATTGTAGGGCAACTTTTAGAGCAATTAATTGTATATTATTACTAACAATTTCATATTTTTCTAAACCTTTAGTAAAACTAAGTGTTGAATTCATAAAACTTAGAAGTTTGCAGTTTCATATAAAATATCTTCAGCTCTAGCAGACCCAGAATTTTTCGTATTATAATGTGTCTCTTTTGAGTACATTAACTGAAGTGATTATTGTTGGAAGTCTGTGTTAGTGGTTTTAATTGTGAGAAACATTGGCTAAAATTTGCACCAACCACTTAAAAATAATAACGCCTGGGTGGTTAAACAAGGATAATAAATGTCATACACAATTTTCTAAGCTTCACACGGAAAGCAGAGCAGGGCCTGTAATTAATTACAGTAATTATATGGAAATAATTAATTACTTATTCAAAGAATTGTGCCTATATTTAACTAAATTTCAATTAGAAGAAAAGTAATTGTATTTATTTATTATTTTATTCAAAGTAACTACAATTGTAGTTAAATCCAATGCAAGTATAGCCAAATCTCTTAAAGTCAAAGTGGTAGGGGACAAACACAATATTCAAAACATGCGATAAATATGAACAATGAAACTAATTTGTAGTTTCTCGTGTTAAACATAATCGTTTAGTTGTTTTTTATTTTAATAATAATAATAGATTCAATTTAAACAGGATTAATTTGCATTTTGTACTTTATACATATTTCGACATGCAAAATGTCATTTTCAAAACCATTTAATGTAGTAAACATTTGTTGCTGTGTTGTGACTAACAGAAATTAGGTTTATCGGAAACAATTTAATAATTTTTTAAACCGAATTATAATTCGTTTAACCATTTGTTAATTAATTTTTGACAGATGTATTATGTACTGATAACACCCAATCAGTTAAGAAAGTCCCAAGAGAGACCATGGCTTTGAACGAGCTGCAACTCCCCCCAGGAGTAAATATATTACAAATGGATAAATGTCTATATAGGCAGATTACTGAGATCGTGCATGTGCGTCAACAATAACATTTTCTGATCACATCGTAATCATGGGAGACTGGAACGTGCATATAGGTAACAATAAGGAAATAGGGTATGGAATAATAGGAGAATATGGACTAGAAGGGGAAATAAATAACAACAGAGAGAGAATGATAGATTTCTGTATCACCAATGAGCTCCTAATAGGAAACACAATGTACAAACGTAAGAGGATACATAAGATAACATACGAGGCAGAAGCCTAGGACACAAAAGCATGATTGATTATATAACCAGAAGTATGAGATATGCAATACAATATGTAAAAGTGATCAGAGGAGCGGAATTAAGTACTAACCACAGGCAGACACAAAATTTACGAGATCCAAAAGGGAAACTGGAAAGAAATATACAAGTATTAAAACAGAGGCATTAGAAAATCCACAGATAAGAGAAGAATACGAACGGAAGAAGCTCAAGAGAAATCGAACAACAATTAGGATCACCCTGGAACCTAAATGAAAGACGGAATACATTTAAAGGAATCATAATTCGAACCGTAGACGAGATATGTTGAAAAAAAGTAATAAACGATGGTGCGCCTAAGAAAAGAACAAGATGGTGGAACGAGGAAGTGAGGAGTAAGATCAAGCTGAAGAAAAAAGCGTGGAGCAGATTTTAAAGGACCAATACGGAAGCAGTAAGAGCAAACTACATACAGAAACGTAATGAAGCTAAGAAGACAGTTAAACAAGCAAAACAGGCATCCTGGGAGGAGTTTGGAAGATAAATAGAGGAAAACTACATAGAGAACCAAAAGCGATTCTGGAGTGTCATCGAAAGACTAAAATGGAACCGCGCAAAATCGATAAGAAACATCATGAACCAAAGAGGGGAATTAAAAACAACGGCAAATGGAGTCCTAAAAGCCTAGCGAGACCACTACCAAAACAAATTTAAAACTGAAAGAGTAAATGAAGAACAAGAAGAAACCCCAGTAGAAGAAGAAACAGAAAACGGAAATGAGGAAGAAGAAAACAGCATAACAGAGGAAGAGATTCAGATAGCCTTAAGAAATACACGAAATGGAAAAGCCTCAGCGGAATACAATATCGCCCCAGAACTACTCAAGAAAGGAGCAGAAAGAATAGTTTAATCGTTGAAAGATATCTTCCAACAAGCATGGGAAACAGAACAGATACCGACTGATTGGGAAAGAAATATAATAGTGCCCATATATAAGAAGGGAGAAACAACAAACTGTGAGAATTACAGGGTAATATGCCTATCTCCAGTAGCGCTAAAAATCTACTAGAAAAAAATAGAAAAAAGGTTAAGAAATGTAACTGAAGATAAGCTAGAAGAGAAACAAGCGGCTTTCCGCCTAGGTAAACAAACACAAGATCATATATACACGATTAGACAGATAACAGAGAAGATACTGGACAAGAACAGCGAGATATACCTAGCATTCCTAAATCTTAAGGCGGCGTTCGATCGAGTACTAAGAGAGCACATATGGAGGGCACTGGAAGAACTACAAATAAACCCAAAGCTTATAAGAGTGATCAAAAGTATAAACAAAAAAGTGGTGGGAGTAGTAAGGATAAACGGACAAAAATCACAAGAATTTAGCATAGATAGAGGAGTTAAACAAGGTGACAGTTCGAGCCCACTGCTGTTCGTGGTTTACATTAACAGCATAATAAAAAAATGGTAAAGAACAAATCAGAAGGAGAACAAGACTAAGGTACCATAACCTAAATCCCATAATGGCGCGAGACCTAATATACGCAGATGATATATTAATAATGGCAGGAAATCTAAGACAACTGCAAGAAAATATTAACATATGGAAAAACAACCTAGAAGACAGAGGCATGAAGATAAACGTAAGAAAAGCAAAATAGTGCACACAAGAGAAGAAAGAGAGGCAAGAGTACCCATTACATTAGAAGAAAAACAATTGGAGTATGTAGAAAAGTACGAATACTTAGGAGTGATAATAAACGAGGATGGAAGAATAGAGGAAGAAATTAAGAACAGAATAAGCAAAGCAAATAGGATCAGTGACGGCTTCTCCTTTAGGTCAATGACCAATTGACCAATAAGGAAAAATAAATAATTAATTTTTGTTTGAGTACGTAACATATTACATACAATAATTTATATAAAAAATATGTTTTCATTAAATTGTGTTTGAGATTTCACTCTGAACGCTGCGGAAAATGGAGGGAAGCCGGAGGGCATAGTTGAATTTGTCCACTTTTACAGGGAACTTAAATGAGTAGGAGTGAAATAGACAGCTCACCGCAGTTGAGGGGTTAGACCAGGACAGAATATAGAAATAGGGCTCAAAGCCGAGGCGCTCGAATTTGCATGTGTTTCCTTCCAGTGCAATTTGATGAAGATTTTTTGTACTGGTTAGATGTTTTTCATCTGATTATGCCTCATTGTGATATACTGTTTAATCAACTGCAAAAACGTAATATAGATGTTATATCTGTAAAAAGATATATTTCTGATTTTAAGTGCAATATAGAAAAAGTTAGGAATAAAATTCTGAGTAATCTCGTGTCAGCTGTTCCATCAACAAGCAGAAAACGAAGCAAAACTGAAGATTCAAAACGTCGAATTGCGCTAGAAGTTTGTGACATCATTGTATCGGAGGTTGAACAGAGATTCAGTTTTACTAATCACTTAATTATTTCGCAGTTATTTCAAGCTGATAAATTCGAGAACTACAAAAAATGTTTTCCACAAAATGTTTTTACATTAGTCAAGACCTGTTACCCCATTATAAACGATTTAAAATTAAAAACTGAACTGCCGGTGCTATTGCAATTCTACAAATATTTATAAACAATAATTTTTGTCAGACTTTTTCTGAAAGCGTAAAACTTCTCAGCATTTTGTGTACTTTGCCGATGACTACCGTGGAAAGCGAGCGTTGCTTCTCCACTTTAAAGAGAATAAAAACATTTTTGCGTAATACAATGCGACAAGGAAGATTAAGTGAAGAGTCGACTTGAAATATAAGTCCTCCTAACACTTGGGTAAGTAAGTATACATTTTTGTTGAAAAATATTTGATGACCTCCCAGTGTACCACGCCACGAGCCGCCACTGAATAGGATATATTACCAAATGAACAAAACAGTGATTGGCAAAGAAGAACTACGCACGAAACCAAAAATGCACCTGCATAAAACAATATTCCTCCCCATACTACTCTACGGATCAGCTGGATAAACACCGATCCAAAATAACAGCAACGGAAATGAAATACCTGCGAAGAGTGCTGGGCAAGACAAGACGGGATAGAATAAGAAATAGAAGCATAAGAGACGATTTAGACCAACATCCAGCAAACAGTGTAATAGAAATGAAACAATTGAAGTGGTATGGACATCTCATGCGCGTGGATAACACAAGATACCCCAATAAAATCTATCAAATGGAAGCAGAAGGAAGAAGAACCAGAGGTAGACCCCGAGTCCAATGGGAAGACAACATCAAGGAGGCGGCAAGGAACAGAAACAGAAACATCGAGGAAGTCAGGAGAATGGCGAGAGACCGCAACATCTATAGGAGATGGATAGAGGACCCAACGCATAGGGCATAAATGGGAAATAGAGAAAGAAGAAGAATAACTTGCATGGAAAAAATTGTAGATATGTGTTAGTAGCATTTACAATAAAGAGTTTTGTTTAAGAGATATAGCACAAACTATTTTTTTAATTAAAAGCATATCCGACACGAAAAACAGGCCAGCCAACTTTTTAAGTAAATTTTTTTTTAGTTATAACATAAAAAACACCAACTTTTCAAAATGTAACTTCTTCCCTAATCTGGCATATTAAATTGTTTTTACTGGGACACAAACTAAAGCTCAGATTAGTTTGTTAACGTTCACAGTTACGGCTGTAAACCCTGAAACAGCATCTGCTATTGTTCCATTACTTCAAGACGGAAGAAGTTAGCGATTTGTGGCTTTGCAATATGGAATATCCTGAAGTACTGTGCTATGAGTTCACACACGTTTTTTGGAAAATGGTGCCAACACAAGACGACCTGGAACTGGCCCTCAACGACGAACTAACGCCCATGATGACCGCTTTATCATGTTACAAAGCTTGCGAAATCGGCGTTGTAGAGCTGTAGAAATCATAAATCGTCTTCATCACCTCCAGGATGTAAACGTAAGCGAACGGACAATTAGATGAAGACTTGGAGAAAGAAATCTTACCAGTCGCAGACCTGCTACAGGTCCAAAACTTCTCAGGCATCATCGTGTAGCACGACTTGAATTTGCCAGGAATCACATAAACTGGGGAGAAAACGAATTAAGGCAAGTTTTATTCACAGATGAGTCCAAGTTTTCTCTGCAAACTCTTAATGGCCGTGAAAGAGTATGGCAAAGATCAGGAGAGCGATTTGCTGAATGTACCTACAGCTCTAGAGTCAGCTGCTACCAAAGAGGTCTGGAATTTCTTTAGGGGCACACACAGGGTTGTACTTCGTTCCAGAAGGCTCCCTGACAGCTGTCTGGTATGTTAATGAGATTCTTCAAGATTGTGTTGTTCCATGTTGTTTTTGTTGGAGATAACTTTCTCTTGATGCATGATAATGCAAGACCTCACACCGCAAGTCACTCAACAATATATGGACGAAGTTAACATCCCCGTTATGGAGTGGCCAGCAGTAAGTCCAAATGCCAATTCCATTGAACATGTTTGGGACATGCTTGGTCGCAGAATTGGAAGTCGCGTTCCTGTTCCTTTAACTTTGAATGAGTTGCGGCAAGCACTTTTAGAGGAATGGGAAGTTATTTCTCAGGAAGACATTACACATAGTTTTAGGGATGCCTCCAAGAATGTTAATGCACCTGGAGGCAATACAAGAATTGAACAATTTCTCCCGATTGTTGGCATAACAATTGTTTGTGTTTTTATTTTTTACAAAACCAAAATGTTGCTGTTTGACTTTTTTTCATTTAGCTCCGAAAGCAGTTTTTTTTACTTTAAATAAACAGTTAATAATCTTTAAAAATCAATAAAAACAAGTTGTTTTGTTTGTTTTTAAACAATAGTTTAAGTATTTATTTATAAAAAGCAAAATGTTTGCGTTTTTCTAAAAAAAAAACTTAGATTTCTCATGCCGGTGAGTGTATTCTACTGATACTGCTTTTGCTTATTTCATTTCTTTTGCGGGTGCTAAAATGCATAAAATTCCATTCATGACTTGGAATTCTCTTGACAGGATTTCATTCACCCTTATTCCAGGGTCTGATTTTGTTAACTTCCTGGGTATTCCACTGTCTCCTATTGCTAGGAAAAGCTGCTGTCTTTTAACTCTCTCTTGAGCTTGTCTGAAGCTAATAAATAGTAAATAAGTCAGCACGTCAAGTCACTAATTTGCTGCCCCTCCGTACCTTAGATTAGTTCGCGTTCTATATAAGGCTCTGCCCCCATACTTGATTGTCTCCATCTGTAGAATATCTCAGCTCTCTTAACAATTCTGCTGTATTTCAGATTCTTTATTATTTTCTGTTTCTTCAGGTTCCGGTGCTTTTTCTATTGAATCTTCGGTACTGGTCAGGAATATGGGTCCCAAACCATATTCTAATTTATGTTATAATTAGATAATGTAAACATTTGCTAACCTAACCTAACCTTGACCAGTACCAGGTTAGGTTAGGTTAGGTTAGATTAGGTTAGGTTAGGTTAGCAACTGTTTACATTATCTCATTAGAACATGGTTTGGGACCCATATTCTTGACCAGTGCCGAATCTTCAGTACCTTGTCTAATGAGCATTTCTTCTAATAATTCATCATTGGTCTAATGCTGAATAATTTTTTATTCTATTATCGCCACCTTCACGTTATTTCCTGCAGTCCTACTAAATTTCCCTGTTGGTCTTTTTTCATGTTTCATGTTTTTAACACCTTGGTGGAAGTTTCTGATTTCCTTAATCAATTATTTTTCTTCTACATGTTCTAATATTTTAATTTGGTTTTGTTGTCTTTTATATTCTTTGCTGTTTGTTTGTAATGTATTAATGCTTGATTTTTCGTTTTCCTTTCTTCGGATTCTATTCACTATTTTT
>JABXWE010104121.1:0-19216 GCA_014611495.1 Limonius californicus | reverse complement strand
ACTAGGGAGTTTTTATAAACACTTATGGCAGCACTGACAGGTGGCTGAAACTGACATTTCAAACTTTCAAATTCAAATCGAACTACCAACATCGTAAAAAAACAAACTAAAAACAGTACGATTATAGGCCTCCTTAACGTACTGTTTTTAAGCTAAAACAGTGCGCTTAGAACGGCTTTATAAAACCGAAATAGAAAAAGGTTTTTTTGGTAATAATATCCTTTATTATTAAACTGCTTTTGGTAACTATTTGGTTTTTAAGATTGGTGACATTTGCTTTCACTTTGGTCACAAAACGACAAATGTCAGATGTCGAATACATAACCACAAACTCTATCAGAAATTTTGAATTTCTACATAATCAGGAACTCAAAGTAGATAAAATAGTATATTATACTCGTTTCATAACGGGCATTGTAGCACTTGTTCCATTGGAGCACTCCTCGCTATGAAACTCGGATAATAATATACTATTAAAACACTAGTGCTTTAACCTTCGCTTGACTAAAAGCGAGTCAAAATTGACCCAAGATTTAGTTTTTTTGCTCGTAACTTGTTAATTAATTTTTCTATTTTTTTCCTCTTGAATTCTCCTAAAATACTGTATTGAAACGTAAGCAATAAAAATAAAACGAAAATTAACACAGTTTAAGAATAATTTGCATTTTATTGCTATGGGTCAGCTTCGACCCGGTTTTGGTAGTATATTGTGTTTTAATTCTAACAAACTTATTTTTATGCAAGTTGAGACTTGTTCATCTCTGCTCACTGCAGGAATTACGATGTGTTTCAATGCAGTTTGCTTCCGTACGTGTTAGAGTCCGTGTCGCACTCTAGTGTAATTTTGTGTATGTGGTTCATCGTTGCAAATTAGTTACAATGGCAAGTAAAAAGGCGTTATCAGACGAAGAGCTTTTTTCAATTCTTATGAATGATTCGGAAGACGAAAATGAAAGGGAATTGACGACCGAGGAAATGTTCAGTGATACTTCTGAAGAAGTAGAAGACGTTATAGAGGAAAATAAAATTAATTCTGATGACAATGTTTTATCTAGTGAGGATAATAGCAATAATAGTGACAATAATAGCGATGGATCTGAGAAAGACTTAGACCGTGATATTGAAGTTGCTGGTCGCAAATGGAAATACTTAGCTCTTAAAAAAGGCAAAGCAAGCGCATCAGATTTTATTCCTAAAGAAAAAGGTTTGACAGAGAAAAGCAAGGATATCGAATCTAGTCTGGATTGCTTCTCTTTATTTATATCGGACGAAATTTGTGTAACTATTGTAAAATTTACTAATCAACGAGCAAAAGAAATTATAAGTAAACATAATGAGATTCATGAAAACAATTTATACAAACCATGGGAAGACATAGATGTTACGGAAATACATGCTTTCTGCGCAATACTAATTTTATCAGGAAGATTTAGAGAAGCAAAAGAAAACCCAGTTCATTTATGGTCTTCACCAAATAAATCGTTATCAAGGCCAATATATCCAGCTTGTAATAGCCGAAACAGATTTTGCGATATTTTACGCTTCCTTCGTTTTGACGATGTTTCCACGAGAACAGAGAGGAAAAGTGTAGACAAACTTGCTCCTATTCGCGATGTTGTTGACATTTTCACAAAAAACTGCAGGGATTCATATTGTCCATCAGCATTATGGAACAATAGATGAGCAGCTGGTTAGTTATAGAGGCCGCTGTCCATTTAAGGTTTATATACCCAGCAAGCCCGGCAAATACGGTATCAAAATTTGGGCATTATGTGCCACCAAAACACTTCGCAATCGGCAATAATCCCGCCCTTGATTGGGAAAAGTGGCGCCAGTCTTACGAAATATTTTCCGAGGTCGCTAAACTCGCCGGAAAGTCAACAGCTCAACAACGGGCAACTTTACTACACGTAATAGGACCTACAGGTTTAGATCTGTACAACACCTTCAGGTTTGTGAATGAAGAAGGGCAGGTTCTCGCAGGTGACCAACTAACTACCGCAGTAATTCTTGATGCTATAACTAACCATTTCCAACCGTATAAAAATACGACTAACATAAGGTACACGTTTTTTACAGAAGTACAAAAAGAAGGCCAACCCATTGATGAATTCGTTACAAACCTGCGAGTATTGGCGAAGGATTGCCAATTTGGAACCATTACTGATGAACTAGTAGCTTTTCGTATCCTGTGTGGTGTCAAGGAGCAGAGTACCCGAGATCTACTTCTGAAAGAGAGTGATCTACAGCTAGACAGAGCCATCACGATCTGCAGAGCAGAGGAGATAGCCAAAAGTCAAGGAAAAGTCATGTTGGCAGAATCAGCTGAGGGCCGAGCGAACAATACAGTTCATGCAGTAAATAAAAAGTCCATGAAGCAGCAGCATAAGGACAGGGGTAAGAAAAGACGAGATTCTTTCAACTGCAAAAGGTGCGGGGAACACATGGAGTGAAGGAATGTCCAGCATGGGGCGTAACCTGCAAGAAATGCAACAAGAAAAATCATTTGCGAAGATGTGCAAATCAAAAGAGAAGGTTCATGAAGTGGAAGAAGACAGCAATGATGACAGCGATGGGAGCTATTACAGAGGGTATTGTAGAAAAATGCAAAATAGTAGCAAGTGTGAAAGGAAAAGACTGGTATGAAAACGTTAATTTACATGGCAGCATAGTCAAGTTTAAAATGGACACGAGTTCACAAGCCAACAACATATCGCACGAGGTCTACAGCAAATTGGAAAACAAACCAAGCATTGAACAAACCCAAAGAAGCATTTCCAGCTATACAGATCACGAAATCCCAATTAAAGGTATAGTAAAGCTCAAAACAAGTTTAGGTAGCCAAACACATATCTTGGAATATTTTATAACCACTGAAAACCGAACTCCATTGATGTCACTGAAAAGCATGGAGCTTTTCAAATTAATCAATAGAGAAATTGCGGAAGTTACTGATAGTTTTGCAAAAAATAGACAAGCTGAACAATCGAACAAAGCAAAAGAAATCGTCAAAGAATTCCACGATGTATTCAAAGGCTTGGGGAAACTACAACAGAAATATAAAATAAGACTAGAAGAAAATGCTGTACCAACTGTCAGCTGTGCCAGGAAAATTCCACATGCATTGAAGAGCCAAGTCAAGGCTGAAATAGATAAGATGGGTTAAAGATGAAGTACTGAAAAAAACAGAAGAACCAACGGACTGGGTTCACCCAATAGTCATAGCCAAGAAACCTAATGGAAAAATTAGACTATGCATGGATCCGAGATCCCTAAACTTGTACATCAAAAGAGAACACTACGAATTACCAACAGTTGATAACGTTTTGGCTGAAATTAGTGATGCAAAGATATTTACGGTACTAGACGCGTCATTAGCATTCTTACAAATTGCATTAGAAGAGGAAAGTAAAAAAATTTGCACTATTTCCACACCATTTGGAAGATACAGCTTCCAAAGACTTCCATACGGAATAAGCAGCAGTCCAGAAATATGGCAAAAGGCTATTCAAGAAACACTCGAGGGCATGGAAGGTGTGTATACATACATGGAAGATGTACTCATTACAGGTGCTACAGCGGAAGAACATGATCAACGTTTAAGGAAAGTTTTACAACGAGCCAGGGAGTGTAATTTAAAATTTAACAAAGCAAAAATGCAATTGGCTCTTAATAAAATCACATTCTTAGGCCAAGAAATTAGTCCAGAAGGAACTAGCATTAGTAAGGCAAAGGCGGAAGCGGTACCTAATAGCCATGAAACCACCAACTAACGTATTAGAACTGCAACGCTTCTTAGGTATAATAAACTATTTAAGTAAGTTCATACCAGATGCTTCCGACAAGACGTTGATATTACGACAACTTTTTGAAGAAGGACAGTGAATTTATATGGGGGCCGAATGAACAAACTTGTTTTAAAAGGTTACAGGAAAATATAAGTTCTGCGCCAGTCCTAGCACTGTTCAACCCAAGGAAATCCATTACACTCTCAGTAGATGCGAGCCAGTATGGTTTAGGTTCCGTTATGCTACAAGAAGGAAGACCGGTGGCGTACGCATCTGCATCATTGACCCCAACACAGACCAGGTATGCACAGATTGAGAAGGAGCTTCTAGCTATAGTGCATGCTTGTGAGCATTTTAAGTATTATGTTTATGCACAAAAGTTTACAGTGGAAACAGATCACAAACCACTGTTAGGTCTGCTGAAGAAACCATTAGATGCATTAACACCAAGACTGCAGGCATTACGCATTAGCATTAAGACTTCTAAGATACAACCCCACGTTAGTATATGTTCCGGGAAAACACTTATATGTGGCAGATGCATTGTCAAGAAGCCCTCAAGAACGAACGATTGCTACAGAATACTTAGAAAATGAGACAGCTAAAGTTGACTCAATTATGACAGCATCTAAAAAGAAATTGGAGGAATTCACGCAAGAGACAGCATCAGATGAGGCATTAGGTGTAGTTATGCAATATGTGAAGAACGGATGACCCGAACTGAAAACAGCTTGTTCAGTTCTAGCTCAACAATACTGGAATATTAGGCATGAAATTGTACAACAAGATGGTCTATTATATAAAGGTAACAGATTTATTGTACCAGCATCCTTACGCAAAACTTTTATGAAATTCATTCATCAAGCTCACCAAGGTATCAATGCTTGTATATTTAAAGCACGCAGAGCATACTACTGGCCTGGTATGTAGGTACAATGACATTGACCAAAATTGTGAAAGATGTATTATCTGCACCCAGTACTCGAGATCAAATCAGAAACAACCAATTACACCGCATCCTGTAGAAGAACTACCATGGGCAAAAATCGGAATAGATTTCCAACATGTTAATCACAAGGACTATCTGGTGACTGTCGATTATCACTCAAAATTTGTGAGCGTAAGTGAACTGACTTCTAAAACAGCATCCGCTGTAATTAAAGAACTGAAACGAATATTTATGCATCATGGCATACCACAAACAATCATGAGTGACAATGGACCACCGTTTAACTCCGAACAGTTTCACAGTTTCGCAAATTATCTTGACATAAAATTAATTACCTCGAGCCCAACATATCCTGCATCCAACGGAGCAGTGAAACGCACTATAGAAACAACCAAGGCACTTATTATCAAGGCAAGTAAGGCAGGCACAGATTTTTATTGGGCAATTTTAGAACACAACAATACCCCAAAATACTACCTAGCTTCGCCAGCAGAATTACTGATGGGTAGACAACTCAACACACTCTTACCAATTTCAAAAGAGCTACTCATACCAAAGTTCGATGTAGAGCACACGATCGAAGCCCCACACCACAAGCAGGAACAGCAAAGTAAACATCAACAGTTCGCTAAACCATTGAGTGCCTTAAAAACCGGACAGAAAGTGATAGTGCAACAAAATGTGCGTGAGTGGACTCCAGCAACTGTGCGCGGAAAGGCGGAGGAACCGCATTCTTATAAAGTTGAACTCGATATAGTGGCGCTGTTAGGAGAAACAGAATCCATCCACTGCTCCGTTAAAAAGCACTCGGCTTCTTCTCGTGCTTAAAGGCTTGCTTATACACTTTTATTATAATATACTAATAAAAGTATTCAAAATAAATCCAGGTGCTCCTGTCATAAAATACTTGAAATAACATACTGGTTTTATAAAAGTTATAATAAAGTCTATAAAAAGACACGCCGACCTGTGGATTTTCACTTCCATAATGGATAATTTTCAATATATCTTTAATTAATGTTACATCTTTCTTCTGGGTTGGGATCCAAAGTGAATTTTATTTCTGGACCAATGTGGTTTGCGTAATTAAAAAACGGTTAACAAATCACGAAAAAAACCTCACAAACCTAAAAAATTCTTCACTTTTTTGACATCCCATCCATCCAAATGCATTTTCATTACTGGACACTAAAATTCTATGAAGGTTCTTTATTTTTAAACACCTCTTAAAGGCTTGTTAACTTTAATCAATGGCTCCGAAAGACCAGTTTTATGTTATGATTTTGAAGAGAAAACCCAAGAAAAATGCCGAATTCTTAAAGATTGTTTAATCCCGAAAGATGTTTACAATTTTCTCTTGACAATGATCGACAAACTCGTCGATTGTCTTAGCAATAACGAATTCGTAACAACTAATTACATCCAGGTAATATATACAGCATAATAATTATTAAAACTAAAAATCCATAACAGCTAGAACTGTAGCAGGAACGTGTAAGCGAGGCCTTTGCTCAGCAACGAGACGAGTCATCTTAATTGACTTACGTAATTTCAAATCCTAACCACATCACACGAGACTGCTTATCAATAAGGGGGAGTTTTTGCACTGAAATTAAGCAAAGATGCAATTTAAAAAATATTTATTATTTCCATTTAAAATTTCCACATTTTCAAAGATACATAAAAAGAAAATCAAACACAATAGTAGTAATGCAGTATTCAAATATTTTATTAATAACTAATATTTCAAACCAATATATAAGAATATTAATTTAGTGTACAATGTATTAAGTGTTTTTATAACGAAGTACATAATATTGTTATAAAGGTGACGGGGAAATATAAAATATAACTTAATTTTATTTTATAGGATAGGTACTACAAAAATTCATTCGTCTTCTGGAAAAACGAGACAGTCTTTGTCATTTCGACTATTTACTACGCAGCACATATACGGTTTACCTTTATTGTTCATACTGATTCCAATTAGAAAGTAGTTCTTTATATTAGAATATTCATCCAAGTGTTTAACATAGGGCACTTTTTTAGTTTCACTAACGTAAAGAATTTCTTCAAGGGCCTGTTGTGCAGATTTCTTGAGCAACTCATCATTATCAGATTCGATGTGCTTCATCTCGTATATAATTGCAAAATTATTATCAAACACCCACAGGTCAATTTTGCCACTTTCTGGACCTACTCTTAATATATTTCTCCATCCAACATTCTTTGAAATTTCCTTCAAGTATGGCGGCATACAATGCAGTCTGTAGTGAACGTTCTTGTACACCTAGCTTTCCATCGAATATGCGAAGAAGTGCTCTGAAATGATAATAGAGATCTCCCAATTTTTTCTTACATATCTCATCGTCTCTATCTATAGGCATATCTTTAAAAACTTCTGCACATTTTATCATTTCTGTGTCACTAAATCCACAACAATTAAAAATGAAATCTTGGAACATTTCCTGAAATGCAACCAATACATCCGCATTGGGAATTTTCGCATGAATTTTCTTATTAGGACGATAAACATTTTCAGGTTGATCAGGGACACGAGTGAGATATCCTTGTTCCATGAAAAATGATAAGATAATATTTGGGTCAGGGGGTTTAATTCCATTCAGGTAGTTGGCAAGGTCCTCAGCGCGCAGTGTCTCACAGGGCCAGAAAGATATACAGTCAAAGCCCATTAAATTAATTATTTTTTCCATAATTTTACTATTGTTCAAGAGTGAACCCATTTGTTTAACTATGCTGGAGCCTCCCCAAAATGTAGTTTTACTGATATTTAAAACATCCGATGATGAACGCTCTTTAATGTAATGTAAAACAGACCATAAACAGTATATAGATTCACCTCGAAAGTTATATCCGTTGTAGAGATCCTTCACCTCCTCTTGTATAGAAACTCGTTTCTGTTCCTGATTAGGAAACACGTGTTTAATGACTGAGACCATAATACGGAGCAAAGCGACCTTTATTGTCCAATGGCCATTCGTAAACAGTTTGATTATTTAAGTGCGTAGATATATCGATACTGCTCAAATAGCTTACTCCTGTAATCAGTGACCCCAAGAGATGTTTCACGGTTTCTCCTTTCA
This sequence comes from Limonius californicus, assembly GCA_014611495.1. Classification (NCBI taxonomy): domain Eukaryota; kingdom Metazoa; phylum Arthropoda; class Insecta; order Coleoptera; family Elateridae; genus Limonius; species Limonius californicus. The sequence goes on along the minus strand of JABXWE010104121.1, from coordinate 11,375 downwards.
CAATGGCACCAAGCAGCGCAGTAACTTCATTGCTGATTTTCGTCACTTCATCTCCACTTTTACGTTCCAGCAAAGCATTCACAGCAGGTGCGTCAAATTCATCGACTAACAGGTACACTTTTCTCTTATGGTAAGCATGTAAATACTGGATCAATTTTTTCAGGCCTATTATTGCATCCTCATTTTTATATTTTTCCATATCACACCATATTGTGCAGTATTTATTAGCACGTTCACTTTTTCTTGGATTAGAAAAAATTTTACCTTCTTTAAGATAGGAATGTTCATCATATGCATAGTGTACGACTCGTCTCACACTATTTTCTACTTCCTGAATTGAAGATACTTTGACATCCTTGAAGGTTATGTGTACAACTGGATGTCTTCCAAAATATTGTTTGACAAAGTCTGCCTCAGCCAGAATTTTACACGGTTGTTTGAGTTCGTACCTGTGAAATGCTTGAAAATTTTCGTACTTCTCAAGCTCCGTCAAATCTTGCGGTGCATTAGTGACGTTCCGATCTCCTTCAATTTCGAGGAAGCACTTGACCATGTCCAGGTTCATAGATTTGCCAAAACGTCTTGGTGCAAAAATAATCACAGCTTTTTGTCCCTTTTTTGACAGTAATTCTTTGATAAACAAGGATCTATCAACAAAGCCGGTCCATTTAACGGCTTCTCTAAATTCAGATTTACCAGCTTGAAATATAGGTTCTTCTTCCTGCAAGACAAACGATAAAAAAATATATCTTTAAGATGAACAATGGCTTAAAATGATCTTACATTTGCATTGGAAGATCCACTACCATATCTGTAACTTGTTCTTGATGTTTGCTGAGCAATGTGAGGTTTGCCACCATCATCTAGCACATTTTGTCGACATTTCCTGCAACAGAAGAAAAAAAATAACGATAAAATTGCTCTCCTCATAACAAAATGCCTCTTAAGACCACAAATTGTTCTTACTTTAGTGTTAACAGAAGCAGACGAGCAGGCTGCACCAAGATCCATCTTCCACTGTTTATTCTGGGACATCTATACATCAAGGAGGTTTGAAGATTCCAAATAAAAACTAAAATAAAAAAATACTATTAATATCCAAGAAAGCTAGATTGTTGCAGAATATTACACACACAAATCAAACCTCCAACAATTCATTACAAATAACAAATCTTTTACACAAGATATAATAAATGTACCAAAGAATGTCTTAATCTTTGGAAAAAACAGAGTTTCAGCCTTTGATTTCCATTGTGTTACATTTTCTTTCTAATTACATGTATACGATCAATAATTGATACAGCTGTAATATTGTTTTTAGGCCTGCATCCAGAATTACTGATTTTGCATTCTGCTAAATCGTCTAGAAACACCTATTTGCCTGTCTAGACATGAAAAATAGAAAACTCGTGTAATTTAAAATTTTATCCAATCTAACTAAAATTTTAAATTCAATTATTAAATTTTATTATCTTATTTTACAAGTATTTATTTGCTTTGTTTAATTTTTTACCCTGCTATTGGAATGTAATTCTATTGGGTAATAAAGAATTATTATTATCAACAGAAGAAAAATAAATTCTCTAGGCGAGACATTTGAACAACATTTTTTCATTTACATATTTTTGTCGGCCCAAAAATTTTTGTGGAACACGCATTCAGAAACTGTTTAGTGAGTGTGAGTACTTAAGGGCCTAGCGATACAAATAACGATTATAGGTATATTTAATTAAATTTTTACAATTCTTGTATACTTTTCAATTCTTACTTAGTAAATGTATGAACATCTTTTGGAAAAAAAATTACTTTTAAATCTCAATGAAAATTCATATTAATTATCGTTCGTGTTCACATATTTTGATAATAGTGTTTTGTTTAGATACTTTTATTCCCTTTTTAGCAAATTTATCAATAATTTCTTAATTTCCGAAGTTAGAATACTTTGTTGCAATGCAACAAAACAAACCTGTCAATATTAAGATGTTTTGGATGTTTAATAAACATTTTTAAATGCAATACCATTTCCATTTAATATTTTTTCTAAAATATAGTCTTTGTTTTTTTTTTAAATAATAGTTTTGAATTCTGGAAGACTTCTAACTAACGAAAATGTACTTTACAATTCGAACTTGCAATAATTAAATAATTTTTTTATTATGAATAATAAACATGACCAATACCAAAGACAATAAAATTGTCGCAGACCATTAAAAATCAGACAACAATTCAATAGCTATTTGTGTATTAAGAGCGCAAAATGATATATTGTCGATTGAAAGAGACAGTTGCCGCGCGACGAAGGAGCGCGGCAATCTCTTGAAATCGACAATGAATTTGCGCTCGAATTACACACAAGATTTTTTCTACAATCGAGAGTTCACATATTTCCAAAAATTTATTTAATTTGAGGAATGAAAATTAAAAGTACAGTTCTTACAATTCAATAGGTTTAAAGTCGCGACTTTAGCGGCGCTTGCAATTTCAGGTGGTGTACATGAAAAATCACTACAATCATTTTCTTCTTCCATTTTTGCTGCTTCACGCTCACATACGATTATTATTTAGGAAATTTTTCACTCAAATGGAAGATGTCATTTACTTGTTGACATTGGATACTCTGAGCAATGCATATTTGATTTATAGTTAATAATTGGGAGAGCGAGCGTTTTTTTTATTTAGTCGCTTATAAGCGACAAAGTGACATTCATCGAAAAAGATGACGTTTGCGTTGTCAAATACGAGCGCAAATGCCTACTTTGGATATCGATTGTAGAAAAAAATAATTACAAATGTTTTACTACAGATAAAAAATTAAATATACCCAAAAATATCAATATGGAGTAACTCAAAATCTAAAGGTATTTGTAGAAGTTCCCTAAATATGGGGCTAAGTTCAGTTGGTATTAAAATTGCATGTAAAACGGGAACAAATGAAAGCAAAAGGGAAGAAAAACCAAATCAAAAATAAAATACTATTCGATAATGTAGAACATAAAGCTGGTCCTCATAGAAACCGAAGCTTAGACGAGGAAGCATATCAATTCATTGGTAAATCTTTAAAAAATTTTTAATCATAAATGAATAAACTTGTTTTTTTACTACTAACATGAGAAAACCTTATTGTTTACCTCATTTGTGTAATGAGAAGTAGTTCATTATTAACCTAGGTAAATACACACACCGGCAAATTTAAAGGAACGGAGATAAATTCGAATTTTTTTTCTCCGTGAAACTTTTTTTGTAACAATTTCAACGGAATCTCTTAAAACGAAGTTAAGCTAACTAACTGCAGCTCCTTTTGCAAAGCTTTGTGCAATTGTGAAACCTGTTAAAAGAATAAAACAAAAAATAGCGTTTTTTGCAATAGAAGAATTATACACTTTGACTTGTTTTAAACATCTAATGAATAAAAAAATTACACGGATTATTTTTTTCAACAACGCGTGTTGCTCCCACGAGCCCTTATGACTGCAGTCATCCGTCTTCCCATACATCTGATGACGCCGTCGATTATTTATTGAGGCATATTGTCCCATGTTTCAATTAAAGCAGCTTTCACATCTTCTGTGTTTTGGACAGCAGGAATTCTTGACCTAAGTTGTCTGCCTAGCATGTCCCAGACATATTCAATCGGATTCAGGTCCGGAGAACATGCTGGCCAATTCATTTTCCTTATATCCACATGGTTTAAAAAGGCGATTACACAGCGAGCGACGTGCGGCCGAGCATTGTCTTGCATTAAGACGAAATTTTCCGCGATATGTGGGACGAAAGGTACCACATGGTCTTGCAGAATATCCCTAATGTACCTATCCGCATTTAAAGCGCTGCCTTCAATCACCACCAACTCTGTGCGTGCCCCTAAACATATGCCGCCCCACACCATAACTGAGCCTCCACCAAAAGAGACAGTAGGAGTAAAATTAAATTGTGAATTTTGTTCTCCTTGACGTTGATACAATCTTTCCCTACCGTCAATAGAATTTACGCAGGAACGGCTCTCATCCGTGAACAAAACTTGACCCCATTGATCGTAATTCCAACTTTGGTATTCTCGGGCAAAGTCTAGTCGCGCTACTCGTCGTCTCTGAAGTTTTGGGGCTTTTATTGGCACATACGACTTCAAACCAACTTCTTTGAGTCTTCTTCTGACTGAACGCTCACTTACGATGGTTCCACGAACTTCTTCCAGTACGTTTCTTGTTTGAATTGCCGTTTGACGTTTGTTTCGGAGTGTTTGCAACGCTATAAATCGATCATCTACGGCAGTGGTTGAGCGTTTTCTGCCCTGACCTCGTCTTCTCACATACAATCCAGTCTGCCTCCAACGTGTAACACTACGATGGATCGTCGATTTTGATTTACCAAACATTTGGGCAACCTCCCTGTAAGTTCGACCATTTTCGATAATTGCTATAGCCCTAGCGATATCAGTCGGTGCTAAATCACCCATTATGAACTGGTTTACAATCAAATTGACGATAGCAAACAAAAAAACCAAATTTAAACGATTACTTATCAAAAAATACAAACTTTCATCTAGAGAAAATACGCGTTTCAAATGTAAGGCAACACTTAATACAGCACAACACAACTTACAAAGATGTCAACATGTAATTACAACTTGCAATTTTTGGCAAATGTTTCAACCAATGACAATTTGTAGTAGGAACTTCGACGCTGTGTAGACCTAGTCAGTAAAAAAAAGAAATTAATAAAAAAAGTTCGAATTTATATCCGTTCCTTTAAATTTGCCGGTGTGTGTAATAATAATTCATTATTTACCTAGGTTAATAAAGATAATGAAAATTATCAAAAAATATGAAAATCACTAGCCGCTGCCTCTCGAAGCTCAGGCGGAGTACAATTTTTCATTTCTAAATCACTGTCGCTTTGTTCGTTAAGATTCTCAGCCATATTTTAATATTTTATTGTAATACTTTTACTTAAAACCTTCCAATTATTTTAGAATAATGACGTTCATTGGAACCCATCAGTTTCAATTGTTTTATTCGTTGCCTTGATAACCGAGCCCCAGGCTACTTAATATTTCGATATGTTTGAATAATAGGGGAAATGGCTAACCTAAAAAAAAAAAAAGATCTTTTGGTGTTAGTTCGGCTATTAGTAGTAAAAAAAATACTATATATACTTCGGTTGAGAAGGCAATTATTTACCTCGAAAATTATATCCTTCGGCGCTACGCGCCTCAGGATATAAAATTTCTCGGTAAATAATAGCTCACTTCTCAACCTAAGTATATAATATACTATTTATATATTCCTAATGATAAGAAACAAAAGATTTAAAACCTATCATTAGTGAAATAGACAGATTCGAAGATGGGACAAAAATGGTTGGTTTCAAACAAGAAGTAGCATATAAATATATTCCAAGAAAAGTTGCTAAGTAATTTAATTCTTGAACAATTAATTATGACAGACTGTGAACTAGAGTCTGCTAATAATAAAATAGATGAAATGTTGTTATTATTTACGGAATTTTGTTTTTGTTATAAAATATTTTACTGTTTTACGTTACGTATGTACTTCTTTCAGTAATAAAAATATCAATCAAAAATTCAAATACCTAATTGTTCGGTAGGGACCTGGTAAAAATATCTATGCAAAAACCTGTCCGACTACTAGCAAAGTCTTGGTCGACCACTAGCGTTTATTGTCCGATTATCGGCAAAAGTAATGGTTTTTATCTTACAAAAATTCTGTAAATTTCAGAGGTTTAAGAGACGTAAAACATTACTTTTATCGTAAAAATGGAATATTTTTCGTCGCTTAACTTTTATTAGTGGAAATAAAAATTTTTCTGCGTAAATAATGTTCATGTTTTACAAAACTGTCAGACTACCGGCGAATTCACCATATCAGAAAAAATTCAACTTTTTTGTCATTTGCATGGGCGCCGGCAGAAAATAATCCAGGAGGGGGCAAAAAAAATTACGTGCAATTTTTTTTACTATATTCTAATACAAAATAACTTAAAATAAAAAACAAATAATAACAGTTATAAACACCGTATACAAAACACTAGTATTTAGTGTGTGTATACATATTTTAGCATTGATATTAAAAATATTTGTATAAATTAACTTGAAAGTTAAAATCTTTCGACTATAACAGAGATAACACTAAAGCGTCATAAACATATTATGTAATCTTACTCAGACGTACCCAAAATAAAAATAAAAAAACACAAAAATAAATAAATTTCTTCTTTTAATGGATTGCGTCATTATAAAAGCGTCGATCTTTGTCAAAAGTATACCTACATTCTTAAAACATATAAACAAAAATAAAAATATTTATCTAGCACTAGGTAACAAACAAAAACTGTGGAAGTATTAAACTCTTTACCTAAGAAAAGACAAATTTTAACCTTCTTCGGTCTTCAGCAAATTTATCGAGTACTAACTCGATAAATTGGGCTCTATCGTTTAAAATTTTTTTCCTATGTACACTAGGTAAGCATAAACCGGCTAAGCGATTCTCGTCCATCGTTGACCTTAACCAAGTTTCGACCCTTCTTAGACTACTGAAGGAACGTTCAATTGAACAAGCCGTGGGTGGTAGGGAAATGAAACTTTTATTGCATAAGCAATTGCAGGGAAGAATTGACATTCTTCGGTGAGCAATGTAAAAAAATCTATATCATCAGGAGCGTTTTTATATTTCCACATATTTTTTCCCGTAAGGCATTCTGCCTCAAACTTTTCGATATTGTACTGTTCTACTAATTTTTTTATAATTTCAGCGTTTAGATTTAAAACATTAGATGGGTGCAAATTTACTAACGAAAATGCAGTAGTTGTATCTTCGGAAAATCTTGTTGTTAATGAGCTAATCAGGGAATCTACTCGTAAATACGGAATAAAAATAGATATTCTAAAATATGTTTCCGGTTAATCCGCTAGGATATTTGATCTCATATAGTATGACGCTGTGTTATTCTGGGTATTTTAAATTCGATATCAAATATATTTTCGTATTTCTGGCATTTTTTGGTATAATTTTCAAGAATTTCAAGTATGTATGGAAACAGATACAGAAAAGACGAGACCAACTAATTGGACATATTCTTAGAAGGGACGATAGACGGAAAGAGAACTAGGGGACGTTCACGCAATCGATGTATTAAACAAATTATGGATGACGTGGGCGCGCTTAACTATGAAGAAATGGAGAGAAAATCTGAGGGAAGACGAGATTGGAAACATGCGTCAAACCAGTCAAGAGACTGAAAACTTAGAGAGAGAGAGAGAGAGAGATGTTTAAATATTTAAATGCGCTTTTATATAGTATTTTAATTTTACAGGTGGGGGCAACTGCCCCCTCTTGCCCCACTTGCCGGCGCCCATGGTCATTTGAATTACATTTATATTAATGATATAATCAACAATGAGTGTTAAGTTTATTGCTTACACTGTCAAAATACTGTTATTTAATAAATTCTTAATCTGTAAAACAGTATTGTGTTAAAATTTTAATAGGTTGTTAATAACTAAAAATGGTGTTGCTACAAATTTCTTGCATGAAAACCACACGAAATAAGCCGTGCATTTACTTTTTAATAGAATCAATCCATATTAAGGTAAATCAGGTTTTGTGTCCCTACGTTACTAACCCCTTGTAAACGAGAATTCCAAAGTCGATATATTAACTACTTCTAACTTTTATGCCTTTTTCTGATAAATGAGATTATTCACTAATACCACAGAGTACATAATATTATGTACTCTGTGCTAATACTAATGGATGTGAAATATCTGCAGCCAAGTGTTGAATGCTTTGCACAACTTTTCTGTAATTCTTATAATTACCAACTAACAATGGAAAAAGTTACTATGAACCAAACAGCTCTAAGCAGATACATATTTCAATGTTCCATGGTTGGGCCCAAAATCATCCAATTTCTGGTTTATTAATTTGATATAGTACTTTATTAAAGTACAACAGTAGGTACCCAGCTATTACTGAATTACTTGATTTACTTGAATTTTCGAGAAATTCTACACAACTTTTGCTGAAAATGAGGGAAAGTAACCATTACAGCAGGAATGTTAAAATAATTGGAACAGAATAACGTTTACCGAGGCTAAACACACCGAATAGGCGCCTCTTAAGACGAATTATATAACGGATTTATTAAATGAAAAACTTTACTTACCAAATTAAAATGAGGGGACAATCACGCCAAACAACACCAACACTCACAACGAAACCAGTACAGGAAATGGTTGGAAATCAGGAAAACGAAACAGGAACGACAAAGCGAAACACGATACAGGAACAAACAAGTGAAAAATGAGGTTATGTTGTAAAAATTTAAATAATTCATACCAACTAATCTCTGAGTAGATTGAATAGTAACTAGTAATTTAGTAATATCTTTCTGTCACATTGGTATACCTGATAGAAAAAGACAGTACTAGGGTAGAACTTTCCTCTCTTTTGTTTCAAGGTCAATTTCAGTAGAAGTCTGGCGTCTGCTAGACATTATCGGAAACCGACCGAGGCAGCAGACATTTAATGTTAACGGGAACTGTATTCGTCGATCGTGGTGTCAACTGCGATACGTTTCTCCTGCTCTAGGTGGCGCCAGCCACAACGTTTAAAAATTAAAATATTTTTAACTTTTAATTATTTCCACAATATAATATACTTTCGGATAATAACAACTAAATGTATAAAGGGTTAATTGCATAAAATTCAAAAACATTCGATTTCGTTGTATTACAGAAAAATTATTAAACAACAAAGTTCACGTTCGCATTATTACCTACCCTTACATTTTTTAGACGATGTAAAATCGTAACAATTAGGTTACGATATCATGTCCAGTATTCAATTAGGTATACAAATTAAAAGTCAGCTAAAAAATTATAACTGTTAATTTGAATAAGAGCAATCTCCATTACAGAAAAAATTGTTTTAGTAAATTCGTTTTTTAATAAGAAACTCAAATTTCAGCGTATTTTTGAGGGATGGATTTTATTATTCAAATTTCGTTATGGAATGTTATATATTATTATATCCGATAATCAAATTAATTACGCGTAACCTAATTAGCTCAGATATGTACTCAAGAACTTGACCTAGTAATCTGAAGGTTATTGGTTCGATTCTAGCCGGAGAAATTTTTTTTCTATATAATTGAGAATATGGTTAACTCTTGATCTCTCTGACTGGTTTTCGTCTCCGAGTGGCGATAGGGGTTGAATGATCTAAGGGAGAAATACAGGCTTGACTGAGAACTAGCCAAGGGTTCTCAAAATATTCTTAGGCTCTTTCTCCTATTCAAGACTAACAGCAATACCAAATTAATTGTCGCTTCTGTTAATTCAGAAATGGCTAATCGTGATGGTGAGCTACCCGAAATACCTAGGAATAAAGTCCTATTCTGCGTCTCAGGGTGACAAGACAGCGGCGGTGCGTGCGGTTCGGCTACCGCACAAATCCAAACCCAAAGAAAGCCATTGTAGCGTCCGAACTGAACGATAAGGCTGGTCGTCCTTTGGATGCGTTTTCCTGCGAATTTCCTTCGTCAGAAATCGGACGAATAATTTCGTCATATTTCCCATAGGTGATATCGTCCACTGGACAAGTTTTTACGCAGTACGAATCAACCACTGGCTGTGTGAAAGCAGTGTGTTATTAAATAATGGATGATTATCTTTTGGAAAATGGTTATCTTGTTAGACGGCGATTAAAGTTAAAAAGAAAAAAGTGTTGGGTTAATGATATTCTAGCAAAACGAAAAGAATTTGGAGAATTTCATCATTTATATAATGATTTAAAGAACTACGGGACAAAATTTTTCGATTACTATCGCATGAATCAGGATACGTTTAAATATACTTTAGATGCCATAAGAGAACCACTACAAAAAAATGTCGAATTTCCGTGAAACCATTTCACCAGAAGAGCGATCGAGTGTGACGCTGAGGTAAGTTATAAATATAGAGTTGCAACATCATTAAATTTTATTAGGTATACATAGGTAGTAAGAATACAAGAAAAGAGATATGTTATTTTAATGTTATGGTGTTTATTGTTCAGCGTATATTATTGTTTCCAATTGAATTCGGAAATATAGTTTTGAAAAGACAATGACTGTTGAGAGGAGACGTGATATCTTATTCCATTTAAATTATCTGCAACCTCGGAGGATTCTGTCAAAGTAATTGGGGAATTAATTGGTGTGAATTCGTTGGAATAACATGATGATGATGCTCTGGAGGAATTGGTGTTCGTGTATATTGGAGATGGCAACGTTGTTGATATTCCTCCTTCATGGGGATGGCATGACGCGGGTGACGCTCGAGGCGCGTACATTGCCAATTGTTCTTCTTCAATAAGTACTTGCTGCAGCTTATTTCTCACCAACAGTTGTCGATTCTTAGGTATAGCCTTTAAAAAAGGCAAGATACTCATTAGGAATTGGTATTCGCCGTCTTCCTTTTTTTCGCGTCGGGACAATATTTCCAGTTTGGCCTTTTCTATTTCGAGGAACTTGTCGTACACAGAATTTTTCTCGGATTTCTTTGACCATTTTATTTTTTTGGGAACATTACTCGTGGGTGTACTCAATCTTGTAGCTTTAGTACCGGAAGTGGATGGCTGCTGCATATTGTCCGTATTTGAAAATTTTTTGTGAAGATTCCTCAATGATTGATTGAGAGTCAGCATTGTCTGCATCCTCCAATATCGATTCTTCTTCAAGATCAGAGTTATTATTCGTTTATCTTTTCCGGGGATACATTTCCATGCAGTTTCCTTCGTTCAACGGCATGCATTAAAAACAGCAGTATTTTAAAATACGCCCATTTTGAAGTAATTAGCGATTCCGCCTCATCTCCAGAATGCACTTTGTTTGTTTTGTTGTATTCTTTTCGGAATGTGTCTCGCAGTCCTCTCCATTTATTTTTTACTTCGACAACTAACAAAAAAAATAAATGGTTAACATAGGTACTTTTTTTAGGTATTTGGCAACAGGCTCCTCGTTCAAGACATTGGGTTATTCATTTCGAATATCGGACGTTACGGTTGGAAGAATTGTAAATGAAACGTGTGATGCTATTTGGAACAACTTGCGAGATGTGCATATGAAATTTCCAAAAGACGAAGACATGGAGTCTATATCTGAAGAATTTTGGAATAAGTGGAAATTTCCAAACTGTGTTGGATGCATAGATGGGAAACACATACGCATACAGAATCCGAAGCACTCAGGAAGCATGTATCGGAATTACAAGCAATATTTCTCAATTGTTTTACAAGCTGTTGCCGGCCCAAACTACAAATTTATAGCAATAGATGTGGGAGCGTATGGTAAAGAAAGTGATGTTGGTATTTTTTCGC
>JABXWE010104120.1:0-10823 GCA_014611495.1 Limonius californicus | reverse complement strand
TTATTCATTTCGAATATCGGACGTTACGGTTGGAAGAATTGTAAATGAAACGTGTGATGCTATTTGGAACAACTTGCGAGATGTCCATATGAAATTTCCAAAAGACGAAGACATGGAGTCTATATCTGAAGAATTTTGGAATAAGTGGAAATTTCCAAACTGTGTTGGATCCATAGATGGGAAACACATACGCATACAGAATCCGAAGCACTCAGGAAGCATGTATCGGAATTACAAGCAATATTTCTCAATTGTTTTACAAGCTGTTGCCGGCCCAAACTACAAATTTATAGCAATAGATGTGGGAGCGTATGGTAAAGAAAGTGATGGTGGTATTTTTTCGCATTTAAACCTTTGCACAAAACTTGAAAATGGAGAATTGGGTGTTAAAATACATCGTTCACTACCGGGAACAAATATAAAAGTACCTCATGTTCTGTTGGGAGATGAAGCTTATCCACTCAAAACTTATTTAATGAGACCTTTCCCAGTATCAAAACTAGGTCCTACAGAAATAATTTTTAATTAACGTTTGTCTCGAGCAAGACAGGTTGTTGAATGTGCGTTCGGAATTATGAGTAGCAAATGGAGATTGCTACAAAACATTCGTGGTGATCGATTCGTTGGGCCTTCTTTTTTTACGTGGTAATTTGATAGGACACAGATGTACTTATAATTGTTATAAGACAACATTGATCCAATGTTAACTGATGTGATACTTAATACTAATCATTATTTGGAAGGTCACATATTCCCACAGAATGTAGCTCCTCTGCATTATACACCAGTTGCTCAACAGTATTTGGATCGAAGGTTTCCCGGTAAATGAATTGGAAGACGAGGCGCCTGTTTCATTTTCAGTGGACCACCCTGTATGTAGGTTGATCAGAGAGAAATACCATGTTTATATTATTTATTTGCACTATTTTAAATTTCTAGTAGGCGCCCATGGGCTAGAGGTTAGCGCGTTAGACTTCTACGCCGAAGGTCCTGGGTTCAATTCCCGGCACCGGATCATCGGAATTTTAACGGCCGTTCTCCCTCGCAAGGTAATGGCAAACCAGCGAGGTATTCTGCATAGTATATCTTCTCTGGGGTAGAATTGTTTACACTTCCCGTGGTTCGGAGCCCACGTTAAGCTGTAGGTCCTCTATGTCTGTGGTACTTTAAACGTGCAACACAGGCATAGGAGAGAAAATCGCTACGTCTCGTGAGAGGTAAAGCACTCGAAATCTCTAGTAGGTAATTAGACGAGGTATGGGCACTAGTTATTTTCAGTTTTATTTAATGAATAATTTTTAAAATTTTCTTTATGTTGCTTGATAATTACTGACTTCAATCTCAGAGGTCGCGAAGTACTACTTTATATGAACAACAATAGCGACATACATTTTTAAATCAACGAACTGAAATGTTTAAGTTTCCACAATTATTAAGCCAACGCACTTTGAAGAGTATTTTTAACTAAAAATTAAACAAACTTTTGTAAATGTTGCTTCATTCTACGTAGTTTTGTTTTGATATTTCAAATTGAAATTTTATTTGCTTGAAGTATTGATGTAGTATACAGTCGGGAAAATAGTGAATAATTTTTAACTACTTCCTGTAGAATAAAAGTTAATTTTATCCCACTAAACTAAAACGACTCTCAGAATATGTTTCTAGGAAAACTGTTGGCTGTTGAGCAACTTTACATTTACATTATTTTTTCGCATTATACCTTTTAACACTTATTAAGAGGTATTTAAATTATTATAAGCTCATTAGTAGCTAATAAAACTTTTTACCAATAATCCTATGTGTTTAGGGATTCACTAGCCTAAAAACCTTTACAATACTATCATTATGCTGCACAATATTTAAAAAAGCACCAATTACATATATTAGAGTTTATTATGGACTATTTTAGTAGGTACGACATATAGGTACAACATGAAAATAAAATTATTTTAATGGTAGTATTGTTTGGTCTTTTCTTGATTATTAGTGCGATGCCAATCCATCCCGCAATTTAGCTGCTCTATTATTCCAGCGAAAAATATTCCGTCGGTTTGTGTACATAAGAAAACACCATTTCATTTGAAACTCTAGATAATATGAACTGTATTACTTACTGTTTAGCACGCTAATACTGGGAATGGATGTGCAATACTTTGCCATACACTTCTAGTTGATGCAAGTTATTAATTTGTTTAAAAACGCAAATAGTATGACCCTTTCAAATGGTAACCCATAAATAAAATAGACAAGTATTCCATTCCAGATAGGTGTACAATAATATTATTACTCTGTGGCTTGTATACAAAATAATGATTTAATTATTAGAAATTTCCACATATTGCTTAATTATGATCCACTTATGACACTTAGTGTATTAGGCAATGGGTTTTCCCTGCGAATTTAGTGTTACGATTTATGTGATTATATATAAAAATGTGCTGCAATGGCAATATCGGCTGATAGAAGCAGTGGCGTCCCTGGCAAGGTTACGGTTTGTAACTCTTGAAGTGTTATATGTGTTTACCCAAATGGTTACATAATTATCTACTTGGTATTATATACCATGGTTTATATCCCGTAACGCAAACAGTAGATGAAAATAAAATTCAAATGAGTCAAGAAATGAATGAGATGTTAAATAAGAAATTTGATGAAAATAAAGCTGAAATGAATCAAATGTGTCAGAAAATAGATGAAATTAATAGGAAAATGGGAGAAAGAGTAGAACAGGTTAAGGTAGGAGCAACTAAGGAAATAGAAAGGAATGAGGGAAAATTTCAAGAACAGATTGGGAAAATAGATAGGGATTAATAGAAATTAATCTCAAATTGGAAAATACAGCAGGTGATATTAGAACAGAAATTAGCAAAAAAGGGTATGAGTGGGATAGGAGATTTGTAGATACAGATGAGAGATTGAAGGGTACAATTATTAGCTTGCAAAGAAACCAGAAGGTCCTACACATGTATGAAGGTCATGTAGACAAAGGATATCACATAAAGACAATTATTATAAAACAAAAATTAATTTACCTAAAAGATTATTACACGACGATAATGAAGAAGGAAACAGCAAATCATTTAGTACTTTCTAAAACAGGAATTGGTTTGTTTATTCTTATTTATGAAATACATATAAAGGGGAGAACTTTAGGTTAGGAATAGTTGTTAGTTTACTACTTGTTTTAAAACCTTAAAAAAAATATAAAATAAATAAATAAATTAAAAACAGAAAAAGCTTAGGGTTAGTTACATAAAGGGGACGTTTAGGGTTTGTTACATAAAGGAGAAGAACAGTTAGAGGAAGGGAGTAAATATTTAAATATTAATTTTGTGGGACAAGAAGTTAGTAAGGAAATGAAAAGAAGAGTTGTTTTTAATATTGGAGACAGAGTGTTGGTGAAGAAGTTAAGGGTAGCTTGTGGTGAGAATAAGATTACAGCAAAGTTTTTGCCGCCTTATGAAGGACCATATGTGGTGATAAGTAAATTTGGAGACTGTTATGAGTTGAAGTTCCCTAATTCTGATAGAATTAGAGGTAAGTTTAATGTACAAATGATGTACCCTTATCCAAATAATAATGATTGCGATTAAATGAAGAATTTGGTTAGTTTATAGATTTGAATTTTTTTTATTAGAATAAAGGGGATGATAAGAAGCACTTTAGAATATTAATTGTTATTTATAAATTTATAATTACCTGATATATATTTAAAAAAAAATTAATAAAAAGAACTGGATAGAAAGTGTATAATTATTGGAATGATAGTGACAAGTTGTCTTTATAATAAGAAATTTTATAAAGATAACGAGTTATTATACTTATGGTTGGATAGAAAGAAATTAGTTTAAGTTAGTTTAGTTTTGTAGTTGCATTAGTTTGTTGATACAAAAGGATGAAATAATACTGTGGTAAATATTATTTAAAGGCTAGATAAAGAGCTGATACAAGATTAATTATGAAGCGTTAAATGAAGGATTGGATTAGATGAAAAGAAAAAGTTTATAAGAGGGTGATATTGAGTGGAATTGTAATAGTATTGATTGAAGATTAATTTATTATGTTAATATGAGGTAAAGAATAGGTGAATTAGATTAGAGCTGAGGAATGGAAAGGTTAATTGGTTTCGTTTGTGTCTAGATGGGAATACGTCAGTTAGACATGTTGATTATGTTATGCATTTAAAGGGGATGATGATGATTATGATTAGGCCATAGTAGCCAATAATGATTATAAGAGGACAAAGTGACCAAGATTATTTATTATATTGTGAATGTTGTAATATACAATGAAGGGATTATGTGATATGAGAAAGGGGAAGGGAAACTGTGGGAATTTATGGGGGTTATAGACACAAAACTAGAAGAGAAGAAGGAAGGATAGATTGAAGTTGTAGCAGGAGAAAGATAGATTTGTTTGAAAGGAGGGAAAGGTCGAGCTGAGGAAAGATTAGATTGGTACAAGTAAAGTTTATGATTTAAAAATTAGTTGAATTAATTAAAGAAAGGATTCTAGGATTCATAACAGTATTGTTTTAGCCAAGTTAGTACATTAAAATAACGTTAATAGGTTTGGATAGAGTTAATTAGGAATTTGATTTAGATAGTTATTTGTAATATTTTACATACCTACTTGGGTTTAAAAAACTTTATAAAAAAAATAATATATAAAAATATGAATGATTAAATTCAGACAAAATAAAGAAAAAGAATTTGTTTGTAAGGTTGTTAAGGTTTGTTCTATATTTAAAGTTTAATGTTGTTTTGTTAAAGTTATTTTTTTTGATATAAAGTTTTTTAAAAGGGGAATATGCCATGATATTACTGACACCTTAATTAATAAATACCATAAACATTACGTTTGTAAACTTATTATACTAATTTTACTACTTAAAAGGTTGTTGAATCGAAGTTACAGCAGATTATTTGCTTGATAATTCATTTCCGATGTGGTATGTTAGCATCGTAATTTCTATATGTGGAGACATCCTAGTACAGGTGGAGTTTTTCTTTTTGTATGTCATTGTTATACAGGTATTATGTGTCGTTGATAAGATTGGTACAGGCAGATTCTGAAATTATTATGTAAATTTTAAAATTCATATAAAGTTATCATTTGAACAAGGTTAAAATGTTAATTTGAATATTTAAACGAGTTTGTAATGCAACGATAATTGTTCTTATGATTAATTTGATATTAAAGCAAGCTTTGTAATGTATTATGCAACTAGATTTGTTTGAAATTCAAATAGAAATTGAAATTTATTAAATTTGTAAAGTTTAAGGTTATAATTTTGGACCGACTTCAATAGAAAGGTCATTTAGTAATTGAAATTCTAATTAAAGGAACTTTATTAATGTGGAGGAATATGATTCCAATGTTTATTTATTGTTAAATAAATATTATAAAAAATTTAAGTAGGTAATTATATGAGGTTTCTTATTACACAACTAAATTATGTCATGTGAGATGTCAAAACGTAGGAAAAATGATCAGCTATGTAATTGTGTACTTAGATTTAACTTTTGAATTTCCATAAGAAAATTATTTATATAATTAATATTGTAATTTAGAATTGTCATTAATGTACTTTTTTGTGATTGGTCAGTTTTAAAATAGTTGAGAATTTAGATGAATTACTATTGGTTTAAATTTAAAACAAAATGCTAGGAGATTGAAAAATTTTGTAAACAAGAACAGACGTGAAAATTTTACTCCAAAAATTGTAATTAAAAGTGTTCGTAATAAAGAAATATATACCCATTATAAATAAAAAAGTGCTTCATTGTGTTCTACGAGAAAAATATTGTGCTTCAGAACCTAATCTTTGGTCATATATGGAGTTTGTAAAATAAAAGCTGTGGCAGATTCATTTGAGGCATTCCTCTGCTGGCAAAGTACACAAAAGGATCTTCAAGTGGTGAATCTTCGTGGTTTGATGTTCATTATGAGGTTATGTAAGAACACTATAAGCAAAAACAAAGCATATTAACCTTTACTAAGATTGGTACAATTCATTTGTGAACATTCACTTACTTGTGTGACATTTTATGTATCTTCGAGAACCACTACTTAACAAAATAGATAAAAGAAATCATATGACAAGAAACAACCGTTTACAAGCAGCTGATGCAATAACCAGGTAGTTCTGTTTGCACTTGGGAGCTGCGTAGGATACCTACGCGCATCGCAGGGTTGGATCGAGGAAAATTGGTTTCAGGTAATTCTTATAAGAAAGTTATTTTTTTTTGTTTATTAATAAAGAAAATGAATGTGTATAATTTATGTAAAATCTGCATCGGTACAAATTTTATTGAGCATAGTTAATTTCTTAATTTGATATCTTTATTTAGAATTTGGATCATTTAAATACCTGTCGTTTGTCTTTTTGTGTCTCTATATTTAGAAGTATATGCAGTACCCTGAGATAGTAATCAACGATTATTCTTGAATAAGGTAGGTTGTTATGTGAACAATATTTGCTGTAATTAAGAGCTAGCAACATTTCTGTTATACCGGGTTGAATGAATGTCTATGGTGTTTACATAAAGTAAAGTTTTGATTAAGATTTGTACTTTTGTGTATACAGGGAAAATTCCCTTATTTGACTAATAACAATTATTATCACTGCGAAAGCTATAATCACCATATCAAATTTTATGGCACCTTCAACGTACGGGCTTTATAGCATTTTTTAGGGCGCATCAACGTGGAGCAAATAATAAAAACTACTCTAGTGTTTTATACAGCAATATATATATATATATATATATATATATATATGTTGGTTTTGAGGTTTCAGCGGGTGTTGTATGCTGTGATTGGCTTCCAGGTATTCTTCCGCGTAGTAACTTCGACTGTATTACAAGAAGCACTAGCAGAAAGTTATCCGACAAGACCTGAAGATGGCAAATGTGATTTTGCCGAAACGTCGTCAAGACAACCATCCCGGTCATCCCAGGACCAAGAAGTTACTACGCGGAAGAATACCTGGAAGCCAATCACAGCATATATATATATATATATATATATATACATTATATATTGCTGTGTTACTGCACTATTATTTAATTTAATAAATAATTGGCAATAATTATTTAATAACGTAGGTTGGGGCAAATAAAATAAAGTGAATTGTTAAATCTACACATTGGGCGCCATAAAAACAATGCCAAATTCTTAATCAAGACATCCTCCCCTAGATGAATATCCAAAAGAAACAAATTCATAAACTGTTTAACCAACACGAAATCAAATAAAATTGCACAAACCTCTTTGCAGATCTCAGGGTCGCTGTTATAATTGGTCGAACTGTATAAACTCGTGTAGCTAGTAACAAAGCAAGTACACACACAAAGGAAACATAGGTAAAAAAAGAAAATTATTATATAGAGATTAGCTAGCAAAATTCCTTTCAAAATGATTAGTGCTTTCCCTTAAATGACATAAAATAGTATTCAAGTTCGTAATTCAACATAAACATAATAGAACACCAATTATTCTTTTCTTTATTCTTCCAAATGTTTTTTTTTCTTTATAAGAAACACCAACCTCATTTATCTGATTGCAACTTTGGTGTACTCCACTTCTGCCTTGAATTTTGAAATCAGCTAGCTTCGGCGCGGAGAACGCGGCAACACGTGATGCATTCCACGAACCAAAGCTGTAAGCAAGTTGTCTAGGGTTTTGTTTGACCAAGTTAGTGCAGTTAATTGTTGTTTGTTGTATTCGAATCTCGGCCACACGTAAGTAAATTCAGCTCGCAACACTTATTTGCAATCAGTATACACCGTTAATTCTTTATAAAACATGCATAAATAATTTCCAGTACATAACCTCCAAGTTGCTTCAAGGTAAAATTCCTGATTTGAGTTTCTTCTTCTAATTTAATTTATATATATTTAATTATTTTTAATTATTACTTGTAGATTCCAAGAATTCCACAAGTGACATTGATGTTTGTGTCAACTTGTCCAAATAAATTATCGACCAGCTTTAAACAACTGCATTTCGATAAAACAAATGAAATAACCAACGCCCACTTTCTATTTTTCCATAAAATTGGAATTTTTCAGAGAATTTCACAATTCTCGATCGGAAGTGGAAGAAAACACTTTGAATACGTATACAAACATGAACACATTTATTTTAATTCAAAAACAGTAACTTATAAATAAACAGATTTAACGGGGCTGCAAAAATAGCGTGCTTGCGGCTTCAAGATCTTATAGCAAGTAACTTATTTATCAAGACAAAATTCATCGTTTTTTAGCGAGCTACCTAGCAATCCAACACAAACAAACAAATGTTATGGTGTCTCCAAGGGTCAATCAAAGACAATAAAGCATTAAAGTTGACCAAATTAATTAGGAATATCTATAAACTATAATAACATTCTTATCACTAATATTACAACAAAAATCAATGTTTTGCTTGCAAAATGACAAATATTTTGATATCTTACTCGGTATATTTTTGATAATGCATTTGGAAATTGACAAATAAATTTAAATTAAATTATAATTAAATTATTAAAAACAACTCCAATGTTAATCAGATTTAACACAAAGCTTCCTCACATACACGAGGACATTACTACAAACATATTTTTCTCTGAAGAAAAGTATTAAATTCACAAATTTACATTTTAGTAGAAAGCTGTCAAAATTATTGCATTTTTATTCATATTTGTCAAATTACAGTTCAAGAATGCACACATAAGATTGAAAAGTATCCTCTATGCCATTCTGAAGTTGAATCTAAACCAAAACAACCAGCTTTGATACCTAGGAACCAAGTTAGACAGCATTCGATGCCAAAACCAAACGATCGAAACTACTAATTTACATCGTATTTGATCTATATGTGGTTAAAGGACCTATTTTCTTATAGGGTACCTTAATATAGCTTTATTAGATTGGCAATAGGTTCAGATATCTCAATTAGAACGTATTGTAACACAGCAATATATATGCGTGTGTGTGCGTGTAAGCGCACTTACGTATTTGTACATACGTATCATATCAATGCAGTGTTTGATGAAAATTGATAAATCATAGAAACACATTGCTTGCATTTTCCCGTGCTTTGTGGCTGTTCATTTTTGCAGTTATTTCAAGCTCGGCTATGCTCGAATCTTTTTCCATTAAACATTTATAAGAAAAGGTTTCACTGTGGTATAGATACCATATGTTGCTAATATTATGAGAATTCCTTTTAAGTATATATAAGGTGGCGAAGAAGCAAAGTTAGTTCATGAAAATGATATAAAACGGATTTAAGAAAACTTGTTTTCCCATTGGTGTCGTAGGAAAGATGTCTGCTGCGGTTGTTGAATAAAGAACGTTGATAATTCCCATTCGTTTTCTGTTGCTGTATCCTGTGACTTATTGAATTTGCAAGTAAGTGATACTTTGCAATTGAAACGTGCCTTAATTTCCAGTGCGACAGACTTTTCTATTATGGAAGAAGCTGCTCGAATCTATATTTAGTTCAACGAATTCTATAACAGTTAAGGCTCAAGTTTTTCAATTTGGGATGCAACTTTATTTTTGTACTTTGAACTATAAAATATTGCTTTCATGAATATCAAATTTCTGAACATTTATTTTTAATTCCTTAACAGGTTAAGTGCTACTACAAAGTGTGTTTCAAATGCATGGAATCCTTATCGCCAGTAGTAAAGCTATAATAAAATTGGCTCGAATACTAATAAAATTCATACACCAAAAAACATAAAATAAAATTGCTCAAATACAGCCACGAATTACTTAACTTTAATCAAATATAAATGTTATGTGAAGTGTATATATGCACTTAACTAAATTAAACGAAAGAAATTATACGTTGGAAAATGAAATATCTGACTAATTGTCTCGACTTTGTTCTAAATTATACTATCCCTTTTAGAGCCAGGTTTCAGGTGCGATAATCAGCTTATTAATTTTCACATGCATACGTCGCAAAAGCAACATGGGTAAGCCAGCAGAGAACTGACAGCTTCGGAAAGTATTTGGCGGCTCTATATCCATTGAATTGAAAGTAAACTTCGTAACGCGGGTTAAATTGCTCTTCTGAGGGGTTTATCATCAGTATTAGGTTATGTCCGGCGGCTGAACTTTATATATGGTCTAGTTATGTCGTTAGTACTCGCTCGAGTGCTTCCTTCACTCACACGCGAACGAAGCTTCAGACTATTGCCTCTTCAAACTTTAAAGATGGGAGATGTTTTTGAAACAATACCTTTGGATGAAACGTTTTGCCAGAAATTCTGTGTTCGTGGATCTTCTCACAAAATATATCAGATAGACAAACACTTTGTTATTGTTTCCACGGAAAGATTATATTATTTAACTTAGATACGCTTCTGCTAGTGGTAAAAATGTGAAAAATTTATCAGGCAACTAACGTAGCTTTGACATTATAATTATTCTAGATGTTAAGGGACGTAAACATGAAAGCCTACTTGGCTTCGTTCCTAATGTTAGTCTTCTTAATATAAACGAATGTTATATACAGTTACGCAAAGACACTTGAATTACTAATAACATCAAGCGCTGTAGTATTGCGTCTTACATCAAAGCTTATTTTCTTTGGAACCTGAGGTGTTTGAAAGACAAACTACGGAGTATTACATAATTTCTGGCGAATTAGTTTGCGAACAGCTACTACGACTGGTTAAAGTTAACCTAAACTGCGTCTATCAGGCCGTAGTTTGCTCAGGGTGTGATCAATATATGATAAGCAAGCAGGAATATGCAGACATTATGTAGTATAAATCCTATCTCTAGCGCGCGAGATGTCAGCTAATCCGGTGACTTGCC
>JABXWE010104119.1:0-24464 GCA_014611495.1 Limonius californicus | reverse complement strand
ATTCATTTCTTTAACCGGTATTACAACAACAAGTTATAAATTATTTATCAAAATTTTGTATTTAATACTTAATTTGATATATATAATTATTATTTATATATATATATATATATATATATATATAATTTGAAATAAAGATGATATGAACAGTTTCCAGTATGGGAAAGTCCAGGGAGGCAGTCGCGTCCACTTATTATACCTTAATACGGAAGAGATATACGTGGCACCGAAGTGGCTGATACCTGGTAGTGGGATGAAAATAATGTTGTCTATGAAGTTGTTAGCACAATAGTTATTTGTGTAGTAATGTCATTCCCCCAAAAATGGTAGTAATACATACTTCAAATAACCGAGTAGCAGACTCACCACATACATTACTTTACGATTACGATAACGATAACTACTCCTATACATATATTTCTTAATAAATGCCTAACTCAAAATTCATATTAAGTACCCACATAGTCTGCCAAAACACTTGATCAAGTAGTGACAGATTTTCTAAAAGCGCAATATTAAGTAAGTACTTCAAATCAGTTTATGTAAAGTATTTTAACACCTTCAGCTTATTTTGTTTACTCCATGTACATTAACTCTAATAAATCAATAACCTGTTAATGTTATTAACATTATAGTTACCTATGCAGCTGGTTGATAGATAATAATATATTATGACTAGTGTATAATGTAGCCTTTAAAGCATGTGCGACGAATTTAAGAGCGCGGCGCGAAGCGGAGTGGTATTAGCGTCGCTAGTGCTTTAAAGGCTCAATTATACACGTGTGTCATACGCTATTTTTTATTATACCTGCATCATAATCTGGAAAATAGAGCTGGAAAGCAGCATTTTGGTTTTGATTCATTTTATGAAGTAGTCTGTGGTATGTGACGCAATATTCTTAACATATAGAGCTTGGGTTAGCATTTGCTGTTTATGTTGCTGTGTGGATTCGATGATTTTGCAATTTTGACTCCCGCGATCAATTTTATTTTCATTATCACTATATAAATAGAGCAGTTGACACGCGTGTGTTTTAATGTTGTGTTTTTTGCACGTTTTTTCATTTGCTAAACAAGGATTAAGATGCAGGTATAATAAAAAAGTATAAATATATTCAATATTTCCCAAAACTTTTTAAAAACACTATCGTCATGTACTTCATTTAAGTTTTAACGATTGTGACTGGTTTGTAACAGGACTGGTGTTTAAAGGATGATCTATATATGTATTATTATTTTTTCATTGGCTTCATAGAAATTATAATTTTTAAATACAATCACATAAAAAATAAGTAAAATTCTTTTCAGATATTACGACCAAATGAGTTACAAGAACCAAAATCTTTTCATGGGAAATAAAGTATAGTTTAGTATAGTAGCGCATTTTATAGTATAGGTTGGTTTAAATTTCCTAATTTGCTATACTTATTTACGTAATATTTACTTTTTACGGTATAGGTTCGTTTAAATTTCCTAATTTACTGTACTTACTTATTTATGTAAATTTTACTTTTTACAAGATCTAATAAGAAATAGTTAAGTGGAGTTGCATTTGGAGATGTAGCTGACAATTAGTGCTAGTGAATCAATCTATCTGTTAAAAGGAACCTGGTTTAGATATCGTCGTAGCATCTTAGTATTGTTAACAGCATAATGTAACGGAGCTCCATCTTGTTGATAATGCAACTTGCAGTTAGGAATTTCGGGATCGTCTTTGTTGAGACACAGAAGAACTACTTACTCTCTTGAAGAAAATGTAGTTACGAATTCACTTAATTGTAATAAAAACATTTTGGTGCTTACTTTTCATCTACCCAGTATTTTACGAAAAATTCTATATTGTTGTAGCGAAAAAAACTTCTGTTCAGTTTAAAAAAATACGTAATTTTGCTGCCGGCATCAAAAAACCGTAGAACCGTAGCAGAAAACTTGGAAAATTGAAAATTTTTTAATACTATCAGCCTTACCCTATATCACTAATTACCAACTTATAATCTCCAAAACTTCACAGATTTTCTAATTGTATTAACTACACGATATACATTAGCTGTGGTATACGGTAATATAATTTGATCACTTTTCTACAATTTCTTTACAATGAAAATTAATAAAACTGATAACTTTATACTATACGAATCCCATGGAGAAAATAAACTATTAATTTCTCATTCCCGTTTGGCTTTGAATACTACTAACTGTTGATTCGTAAATTTGCCTTGAGTTTGAGATAATCGATGTCTACTTACCCGAATCTAACCCCACGATCAGTTCCGCTAATAAAGCTCGTTTGGTTTAGGATGTTTGATTATTCACTGCTCATTATGTCGGGCGAAGTTGATCAGTTCTACAGAGAATTGGTAGATTGCTTTGGCAATGCCTTCGTTTAGCGGTAAGGGTCCCCCTATAGCGACACTGAATTCTGGAGTAAATATGACGTAATAAAAACCGTGTAAGGGTAAGTGGAAAGTTTGCTTTATTACAGATTCTAAAGCAAATTTTTATTCATGAAATTTCTTTTGACTGAATATATTTCACGGTATTCAGATTGCTAAATCCATTAAGTAAGTCGTTCCGTGCGATGCGATAAAATACGCTCGCAGTAGATAAACTTGCGTTTTATTAATCGTAAAAAGGCTTTTTTCGAATCGCATTTTTGAAGCTCATTGTGCCACACTCGAGGTTGAGGCCGTTCCTCAACATAATGCGAACTAGAATTTCGGGAATTCGCTACCATAATGGAACAGGGCGAAATTGTGAATAATATTGCGCTATTCTCAAACTTCGGATGCCGCTCGTGCGTAATATTTCACAGCTGGTACATTAATGAAAATTCTGCGTTAGCGCAAACCACACTGTAAAAAGTAATGTACTGCCTTCTATAATGCGTACCCTTTTTTTTTTGGTAATAATCTCCTTCCGAACTGGAGGTGATTGTAAAACAAATATAATTCAAGCTTTGTTACAGGGAAAAGGTAACTCAATGGTATTTATACACATAGGTAGGTATGTTATTACATTACGTCGGCACGTTGGCTTTTTGCATGAACACCATATAATTATTATTCATTATCGTTGACTTGTTGATGTTTTTAATATCCGTCTGTTATTAAAAGCATGCGCTGCCAAAGAGAGCGCGAAACGCGAGCTCGTTGAAAACTCCAAAGCAACTGAAGCTGTAATTTTCCTTTCTGCAATTCTGCGTTGCTCGTAGGAATAAATCACAGGTGTATTATTCTCTTCCCTATTGTATGGAAACTTTTAGGAAGACGTCCCATATAGCTTACAAATTCAACAATTTGTCTTTTTAGTTTTGTCAATTTGCTCATTTGACCTTTCGGCGTTTATGTGTGCGTAGAAGCAGTAACTTATTCCGCGACCTTCACGGTATTATAATTAAGTTGCTTCAGATCTTCTTGGGAGTTGAGAAATTGAGTGTGACATTACGTCTCGAGATTTAAAATACGTTTAACAGCTATTTATTGCAACTGCATGGCACCGTTTTGCTTGTAGCATCGCACGCAAGAACGATCTGTTATAATTCGCTCGTTCTTCGTTATTATTCGCAAAAAGTCATTCCGCTGCACTTGTTAAGAGTAATTAACGCAAAAAATCTGTAAAAATCTGGTTAATCTCCTTAAAATAACTTGTAATGTATGTAATTATTGCTTGTAATTAGCGTGTTTAATGCGCATAATTTTTAGGGCCACTTCTTTACTAATTGCTGTATTTTAATAACGCGTTACTGTTTAGGCGAAGTGAAGAATTGTACGAGTTACTTCTACGACAAGCCTTTACAGGATAGGCTACGAGCTTTATCGCTCCCGCAAAGTGTACTTTCTGTTGCTGGGATTTAAATTAATATGATTAATTAAGGTGGCTGTGGTTGATATGCTTGTTATGTTTCTGAACCCGCATTTACCTTGATGAAGGCGAGAACTTGAGGAATTCTTCAATTAGCTGTTACTGCTTGAATAAATAAGGTTATTAAAAGATGAGGTTTAAAAGGCGTACGTTGTGTTATACATATATTACATACAGCGAGGATTATGATGATATTTTTAGGAAATTCAAAAATTCTATGTGTATGACATTAATTAATATAGGTTTATCATACGAGTGAATGTTTGAAAGTGTCTTTTCTTTATAAATAAGTCTACGCATAGACGAATACGTTTATGAGTTGTGTGTATTACACCCATGTTCAAATAAAATATACATAAGGCTTAGCCATGGAAAATAGAATCACTATATTTCGCATTCTTCAAAATACTGTCATCACGATGTCAGTGTCAGTACAAATTATATTACATTATAAATACAATGGTTTTCACTGTGGATCATCAAAAATGTATGCTTAAATCGTATTTTCGGAATGGTGTTCGGGAAAATTGGGAATGAGAAAGGGAATTTACAATGTACAGCTACGCAGGGATGAATTTCGACAACAGTTTCCTGAAATCGCTTGAAGGAGATTTTTAGACCACAGTTAGGAAACGATAAAAATAGAAATTGGGGAAGAGCAATCCAATTGTAGCAGGAAGATCGTGTGTAGTTAATACAAAAAAGGGGCAAGAGATAGAGAAACACACATGATATTCGTAGACTTACAGCATACGACACGTTACCTATAACAAAAATATTTCAAGTACTATGTAAAATTGAGTTAACGCAAGAATATGTGGACGCAATTGCAGATATAAATACAGGATGTGAATGAATACAAGTAACAAATTTGTAGGGTATATAGGGGATTCAAAATAAACCAACTTTTAGTAAAACACTGATATCCGGAAACGCACCGTTTTCGATCAGGAGTGATGCTCGTAATAGTCAAATACTACAAGTAGTGTTCATAATAATGTTATTTATTTCTCAAACACTACAATAATTGCTGAAGATGACGACTATCAATTTCGATGCAAGCACTGCACCTTCCAAACCTATTTTGTTACACTTTTTCAACAATCCCAGGCTTTGTTTGGAGTTCTTGCGCTGCAACCAGACTACGTGATATCAGATCTTCTTCAGACGCGACAGGCGTTTTGTAAACCAACTATTCATATGCTCCTGTAAAACATATAGGGAAGTTAGGTGCGTGGAGCGTGGCGGCCACGCTACTGGTCTCCTCGCCCAATACATCACCGCTACCGAGTAGGTACTTGGTTGACAAAGTCGCAGACGGCAAGCGAACATCATGTTGGAGCCACATCTGTTTACGGATCCCTAACAGTACTTCTTCCAACAATTGCAATACTTCTTGCAAAAAGATTATATGAAAAAGGTACGACTAATTTAACAACATTCAGGTAGATAGTTACTAATATCGTTGAAGTCCCAATAACTCATAGTGGGATAAATTGAATAAATAACTCCTAGATAGTTACTGTTACCTGTAGCACAAAAACGCTGATCTTCCGGATGTGCATTTCTTATTATAAGTTGTTGTATTTTGAATCCCCTACATATCCTATAAATGTGTAGCGCGTCTTCATTAACACCCTGTATATATAGATAATTATCAAGAGAGCTTAATAAATATTAGAAACAAAATTTCGCTAGCATTTGGAGTAACAAAAAGGCTCCGCCAACCCCAACACTGTTTAAGCTGTATGTCATTGAAGTACTGAAAGAATGGCAGATGAAATGTAGCAGGATGGGAATAAATATAGATAGAAATTACCTACATACATTCTTACTTGTCGACGATCAAGTAATGCTGGCAACAGATGAAGACGACTGCAAGAAATGGAGATTAAAAATGAATTACGGCAAAACCAAGTATATAGTGGCAAATGGAAAAGCTTATGACATGCAGATAAATGGAAATGTTATAAAAGCCTGCAAACAGTACAATACAGTTATCTGGGTACAGTTATATTAGAAGGAGGCAATAGCCGAAGAAAAATAGCCAGAATTGCACATACAAACGCAAAAGAGGATATAAGTAACCCCTTGAAACATTTAAGAAATGAAGAAATAAGGCAAAGAATGAATGAATGTAGAAAAAACAGTAATACAGGAGATTGAAGAGAAAAGACTGAAAGGTAAGGATATACGAGACGAGATGCAACCCCACAGATGGCCACAAACAGTATACATGTGGAGACCATGGGACCAACATAAAAGAGGACGACCACCAAGAGGATGGAATCAGAAAATACGAGAGGCAGTGGATAGTCGGAACCTGCAGGAAGAAGATTCTCAGGACAAAGGATTGTGGCGGATAGAACGCGAGGGCTATAACACTGTAAAGAAATTGACTTATATATATATATATATATATATATATATAAAAACACACACGCGCACACGCACACACAGTGGGTCCCAGATTGAGAAGGCTGCCTGGGCATCTTTCTTATTGTTAAAGATAGAGATTTGTAAAAATGGGAAAAGTTGTGCTGTTTTAGTGCTGATTCAAATTCCATTAAAACTTTTAAAAGTTCGAACGGTTTGGAAATTATTCTCATAAAACTTAACCGAGATTTTCTTTACAGTCAAATATCTTCGCAATTATAAAATATATGAAAAAATGTTTCGTAAAAAGTTATATGATTTGATTAGGAACACTTATAAATGATGTCAAAATAGTATTTCATAATCCGCTCAAAATTTTGCCTGCATACCTGAGTAATACTGTATAAGTTTGAAAGAAAAACATCACAATATGGAGGTTTTACATCATAATATAGAGGTACTTTTACATGTAATTGTGCCTAAATCTCAAGATCCTGGCAAGAAAATCATTATATAGAAATAATCACTAAATGGGGGTTCGACGGTTGGCGATAATCTTTGAAGTAGTCTTATATACGCGTTATCAATGGATAACGCTTATATAAGGGGTTGGATAGTCGCATTTGGGTAGATCTCAATTTTCGCATATGGTTGGTAGCGTATTTGGTGATCGCCTTTCTAATATATAATACTGTCAAGTCTTCATATAGGGTTCGATTAGCTACATACATACGTACAAAAGAACTCCTGTTCACAACATTCAAGAATTACAAAATCGAATTATTGAAGAATGTAACAATATAACCCCACAAATGCTAGCGAAGGCTTTCAGTAGCTTGAAAAGACGCGTTAATTTCCGTTTACAGGAAAAAACGGCCCTCGCTTCGAACAGCTTCTCTAATTTATAAGTCGTACGTTCTTTGTTACTAAACAAATAAAAGTAATAATTTCCAGTGGTTATTTCTGCCGTTATTAATCAAGTCTTTAACAAATTGCATTTGCTGGCTGCTGAGTAACAGTGAGCACAAACTCACAAAATTTACTAGCTTGCAATAGATACCTATTCTCGGAATTCTGATTTGGAGTAGTAGCTCTACGTATCCCAGATCGGAATCCTGAACCCAAAATAATAATTTTATGTGACATTATTATGTGTTGTTTGTTTAAATTCGCAAGCTGGCGAAACACAAATACTTTATTTTTATGGCGAACCTTTTATGTATTTTTTATTTGAACATAGTGCTGTGTGTAGGGTTAGCAGTATAATAATAATAATACTATGTAGCTTATAGTATTTGGATTAGGTTAACATAATGGAACTCTGGAACATTGTTTACATTCTTAATTTTTTTTTATTGGATTTTTTGCAAATACTGTAATTAAGATGTTGACCAGCTATGGATTCCATTAGATGGTTTTATCCAGGGAGATACTTACACTTAATTTAGTCTTTTTTGATTCGACTGGACTTTTGTAATAATAACTCTTTTTAAACTACTTAATAATGTAAATCTTTAGCCAAAAATACTTAACTGTATTTGACTATAATGCTATCTCTGGTCTTTTCACAAAGAAACTTCTGTGTAGTTCTCATGTATAGAACTTTTATAGGCAAAAAATGATATCTTCATAACAATTTCATGTTCAGTAAATTATCGTTGCATATTCCAACAACAGTGGCCCTCATACTATATCTTGTGGTACGCCATATTCTATATTCATTGTAATTTCGTAGGTAATCATATCAAATTCATATAGTTTCTTGGAGATCAAAAATATAAATAAATTGTCAGAACAATTAACGTTTAACTGATACACGTTTTTGCTCTTCTTTTAACCCCGATCTGTTTCTTCTTGCTCTTTTATGTTTCCTTCTTGTTATTCCTCGCTATGTTTTATGAATGAGAACCTCGAAGTTAGGTACGTAAAAGTTGAGTACAATTGAGTTTAATAGTGAATGAATATTGACCATTGGTTCACGAGGTTGTTAACTCCCGTTACAAATGTCATTATTATTATTAATCTTCCTCATAGATTCACCGTTGAGTAATGAAGTCATGTTTGAGTAGTATCTCCGACAGCAGCCAGCGGTGCTGTCGCTACAACAAAGTCGGAACGACGTGTTAAAACCTCGAGACCCGAGACATAACGATTAATAGTTTTTGAAATTTCAACTTAATGTTAAGCATAGTTTGACGTAAAGCATTCTGAGACGGAACGTTTCTCTCGAATAAAATGAAATGAAAGGTTAAATCGAACACACCGATCTCGTAGCAGGCACGTACGTACTCGACGGTGTGATGAAATCAAGAAAGTGTAGCTTTAAAATGTCGTACTTAGAAAGCAAGAAAGTTTTATGGAAGGTGTATGTACGCAGATTATATTATTATTGATGATTTAAATAGGTTGAAAATTTCTGTGAAATCGAATTTCCCTACCTGTTACACAGAAATTAAATTAAATTTTGATTTTGAAAGAGTTATATATGGTAAAATATTGTGTGTAGTCAATATTAAAATAATTTAATTCCGGAAGTTAAACAGAGAAATATTTTGTATTAAGAGCTGCGGTTAAATTTCGTTTTCGTCTTTCACGGACTCGGTTGTAAGCCGTTTAACTGGCGTCTTCTTTTTATTTAAACCGAAACCGGGTCTTTAATGCAAGCGATTACTCGATGTAATATTTATAAAAAAGCTGTCGAATGAGTTACGTCCAACAGAAACTGATTGAGTGCAAGCAGCGTTCCGACAAATAAAATCCAGAAAAACCCTGAAACTCGGCTACAAGCAAATAACTCTTTACACCCAATTAAATGTGACGTTGTTTCCACAAAACACCTTTAATATATAAGGCACAACCAGTATTTCCACAAAAAGTGCTGCCTGTATTACCATCCGCCATGAGAACGACGCTGTAGCTCGCAAGTTTAAGCATTGCTTACTGGCGGATAATGGCTTGTCTCTCGTTTCCGCGAAAATGCAATTTTTCCGTAGTACCTTGTAGTAGTTAAGAGTATTTATCTATTTCACGGTGTTTTCCTTTTCTGGATTAGCATCGTATAAGTAGACACACTAAACCCTCCACGTATAGAGAAAATTAAAGCTTTAGAACTCGCTCTTTTATAACTACTTTGTAACGGCGTTTCTTGTCTTTTAACCTAAAATTAAATAATATCATAAATTCCATACTCTCCGTGTTAATTGGTAATCTATATATTCATTCCACAACCCTTCCACATGTTAACATTTTTTCACCTCAAACCCCGCGCATATAAAAGTCGATCTAACTTTTCCATTAGATACAGCGTAAATTCGTGTGTATTTTACATATTAATAATAATTAAACCAATACAGTTTTCCACTAAATTAAGTAAACTCTATTTTTTAACGTTGTACACTTGGATTACTGCGTATCAAATTCACCCACATCCGTCATTTTGACAGTTAAGTATCATCGCTACAAGCTTATTTTAATCGAAAACAATAAACATTTGCGTGATTAATTAGCAGCTACGCGTGTTTACAAAGCACATAACTTACTTGTTGACACAGTTTATTTTTTAATATAAAAAGACGCATTATAAAATTTCACTTCGAACTTCATTGAAACGTAACGGAAATAACATTGTCATTGCTATACGAAGATTTCTTACAGTTTATATACCTTGTTAGAAAATGCGGTTTAATAAGTTCGACGAATCTATAAATACACTAAACAATAACAACTATCGGCAAATATTACTAGCAATTAGAATGAGCTTATACATTGTGAAACTACTGTCTTAAATAGTGATTTATATTGCACCTGGAATATTTGTATAATTGTTATTTTTCTCAAAAAAAGTATTAAAAACACCGCCACTATGAGCAAGTTATCCCTTAAAATACACTTTTCACTCCTTAAAAAGTACAAATTTGTATTAATATTATTAATTCACACCCAACTTATCTCGTAAATTATACTGTTGTTGAAACCTAAAATGTACTACTTGCTTGTGTTTTGTGTACCATTAGGTACAATTCTATAAAATCGCTTTCATTAGCAATTATCACCTAACGTTAATGTTATTCTTCGAACCCTATTCGTGAAGATTATATTATTAAATCGTGGTGGTTTATGTGTGATTTATCCCTTAAAATGCAGTTTTGAACCTTATATAATGTTAGTTTGTTAAATATCTGTCCTATTGGGTACAAATCTGTTAAATCGTTCTATTGAACAAGTTACTCCTATAGTGAACTTGTTATTATTTTTCGTGCCCTACTCAGGACAATTAACTATGTTGAAAGCGTATTTTATCCTGTAGCATATACCATTATGTGTTCTTTAAATCATTCTCGTGAGCAATTTAGCGCTCTACATTTGCTTGTTATTGTTATTGTTCGTATATTATTCAGAAAATCCATATTAAGACCACCATCTTGAGAATTTGATGGATTGCAATATCGACTTTTACGAAGCTCTAATATGTTTTTATCGTAGCCTATTTAGTACAGTACTGTTAAATTGCTCTTATGGACAATGTATTCTCAAATTCTATGCGTTTTATTTTTCGCACCCTATGATGCATAATTCTATAAACACACATCTTAAGTTCCCATATCTTATTTTTTTAAGTTATTAAGGAAAATCATTGAGGAAATTGTTTTATACAAAAATTAATAAAGGATATTATTTGGGACATTTTGACGAATCATGTTTTATTCAGAACTAGCATTGTTCACTCTAATATGGTATAAAATACAAAACGGGAAATTAAATTAACCTAACGATTTTATATTTAGAGGGAGTAGTTGAATTTTAAATTACGAAAGTTGACAGCTTTTCATTTATTTGGCTTTTGCAAATCTGTTCAACATGACGTCAGTATAACAAGAAGATTAAACAGAAGTTACGTTATATTATTCAAATCGGCAATACCAATTATAAGTTTTGCTATTAAAAACGTTATAGTTTGTTTTTTTTATGCACAGTATGTCGTGAAACAGTATGAACTATGTATTAGTATTATATATTTTTTTAGTCACTTGTATTTATTTTGCCTTAATAACATTATGTATTCTTTTTTTTAGCAAATTTTGTAGGTTCAACTGCATAAGAGCATAACGGTCTCGGCTACGTACTCAACACCCATTGATGCGTAGCTTACTAACTACCTGGTGTTGCAGTAGCGGTGTCAGGCGGTATACATTGCGGGCATGCTAACGCGCTGCAGCACCCCACCCGATCCCACCATATCCCGCACATTCCTACCCACCTACTGGCATGGGGTAGGCCTGGCGTATCCAGGAGTGACCTTCGAGTCAGCTCCATGTCAGATGATGATGATGATGATGATGATGATGAGTTTTCTTTTTTCTAGGTAAGCCACTGGCGTTCAGTTTTTTATCAACACTTTGGTTGGTAAGTTGCCTTAAAAATATTTTTTAAATCCAATGAATCTGTTCTCGTCACTGCACTCAAATGTTCTTGAAAAACTAACAAACAATGTTCTAAAAATAAAGTGCTGCTTTAATACTTCAGAAGTATAATATTTACAGCCATGTCTATGAGAATACACATTCGAATTAGTTACAGCTTCTCCCATAGTTACCTTATGGTGAGAGTTGCATGAAAGTAATGATTATTTCCTTTATAGAACGGCATCATATTCGATAATTTTAGATTACAACCGATAAATTGCTATAAAGAAGTTTATTTGCTATAACGGCTTCTGCGCACGCCTACGAACTGTAATAAAGTATTTGATTATGTTTATCATAGAAATAATTGCGTTTTAGCTTATTTATCGTGATGCGTAAATCGTACAGATCCGCTCAACAGGTTGTATTTCTGCAAAGAAGTTTATACGGTTTAACTTTTTAAAACGTGCGCCAACACCGTGCTTTGAAGCTTTTCTTCTTCCTTTATTGGATCAATCCGAAACCAATCCTTGTATTGTCTCAAACAAAATATTCCTTGGTAAGAACCCTCGATGATGCAGTTTTTCAACTACTTAGCCTAGGTAGCTGCTGTAGGCGACCGGTTCCATTCTCCTTCATTGTTTATTTAAAAATTTCTTAATCGTTATACATGAGACTGCTGTGCTGGTATATATATATATATATCGCCACAATTTAACCAACTATCAATTTTTATATCTGTTTATATTTTTATGGTTCGGTTGCTTTTGTAATTAGAAGCAGTAAAGCAGCATTTTAGTCGTGCCTATAATCATTCATTATCTCATTTGCCATCATTGTAATGGCTTTTTGAACAAACCTACGTAGTTTTGCAGAAAAATGTTCTACCTCAGTAGATCCTCAATATTAATAGAGCAGAGCAGTATTCTACCATTTTACCACAAATTAAAGTATAAAGGCGGATATTGGAAATATTTCTACCTAACTAGACAAATCCCTTTTGTTGTCTGTATTAACTATGCCAACGGAATTTTGTACTAATAATCACTTACAGAGAAATACTGGCGTTTGCTAAAGGTCACTAATTCATTGTAAAATTAAACCAAACTTAGCGAAGTAATAATTATAATTATTACTTTTACCCTCTACTTTACCAAGAATAATTATTCTTGGTAAAGTAGAGGGTAAAAGCAGTTTCATTCGTAATAAAACATCAGGCTGTGATTATAATTATAAACGTCAAACAATGTATTTCTATTTTAAGATTTTACCGTTTCGCTACATTCCATTACAGATTGATCAGGCATCTAGATTCACAGTTTATGAATTGAAAACAACGTTCTTATTTTTGAAACAAAAATTAATCAAAATTGCATTTCATAATTTTAACCTGTTTTATTACTTAATATGAATTTAAGCGAAATAGCGAAATAGCACAGGGAACTATGGAAAATAAAGGTTTTCTAGGGGTAAAGAAAATTGTAAAATACCTTTCTGTACTCGTTTAGATTACTTGCGGCGAAAGCTAATTTATAAAAAAACTACACACTACATCAGCCATAACTAATGTACTGAAGTGGTCTTCATCAAACACTACCCTCCAATTCGTAAAACCTTTCGAGGTAGCCATACCATAACGGGCCAATTGGGACAGAGCTAAATGGGGAGATCCGGTGTACAGATGGATTCCAAACAGAAAATCTAACAGGTCTGACCATCTACAAAGCAGGACCAGACAGTACTACTAGTATAAACCTAGACTGCTATGCCACAGTATTCCAAACTGAAACTACAGTCATTTTAACAAGTCCGCAAATCGTGTTACAGAGGTCCTACGAAAATAGGAGAGTCTACATCATGGCAGATAGCCAGGCTGCAGTTAAGCTACGAATTAAATTTTAAATTGGATTATGGTTGCCAGAAGACCGACCCTTACAGAACTGAGACAGCACAACAAGCTGTACTTAATGTCGGTACCAGAGTATCCACGGAAATCCAGAGCAGACTAACTAGCCAAAACTGGCGGAACCAAACAGCTAATTTATTAAGAGCCAACCTTTAACGTTGCTTATTGCACTGCTAGGCAGCATACTAGTAACTAGCTACGAAACGATCGTCTTAAATAATGGAAAGAGTACCCAGGATTGAGACATTCAAAGTCTTCAATCGTGGGACCACCAAAAAAGGCAGATAAACGCATGACAAACACCTAGACATCATAAGGCGCGCAAGAAAACTTTATGGGTACATTCCTTCACGAACCTCACAAGACGTCACTTCACTATTTACATTACATTGGAGCATTATCAAATCGAAAACGACATTTTGGGGAATTAGAGCTGGTACCCGAAATGTCTATTAATTACACATCAATAGATAATATTCGGAACTTCTTTAAAAGTACAGAATTGCCATCTTGAGGCCAAAAACTTGAGGACCGAATAAGTCTTTAAGGCCGCAGTGTAAGGGACGCGTGCACCTACCTCGAAGGGAAAAATTACTAAAAAAGGGAAGCATTTTTCTAGACAATCTAGTTAGTTGAGCATCGAACTCACCAGTGTTGAAAGGCGTGTCTGTAAAACCATGTTACACTAGTCCACTAGCATTGCCATAGATAAAAAGTACTGAAAAACAGTGTATGAAGATTAATTTTCGACTTAGACCACGTCGTCATTTGGGGGTAACACACAAGATAATCAGGCAAGGCCGACTTGTCTTTTGATTGGTTGGCCCGAATTGCATTAGCGAAATACCTTTTTGTTTAACATTAACATTATCTGGGAACATTTATAATTATGTACATAAAATCCCTTATCGGTCTTAAATAACACGGAATTGGAATCATGCGTTCGTGCTTCTATAAAAATGTACCATTTATCAATCGTGAAAGGAACGAATGTGTGTGAATACGCTAACGGCATTAACATTCGTATCTCTCTGATAACAAAATTTTTCCTTAATAAATGCGGATTTATCGCCTATTGTACGTTTTTTAAACCTATATGCATTGCGAAAGCATCCAATACATAGTTATTGGGTCTCGTTTAACACAGGCAAAGAATTTAAAGAAGATTTGTTAAACATTTATTATATGAGGTGGCTCTGACTAGGTTGCACTTTTCCTTCAAAGCAGGAAACATTTGGGTGATTACTTAGCAGTTACTACAAGAAGTTTAGCATTAATTTCATGTTAACACTGTTAGAGTAATATAGATTACCTTTATTTGTGGTTTAATAAGAAGTGAAACAATGTGTGGAGTGTAGGACACAGTTTATGATAGTTTGTATATATACATATATAATAAAAATAAAAATAATAATACAATTGTCGACCACATAGCTACTTGATGTAATATGCGTACTATGTGGAAACCGGGTTGACCCCGTGCAAAATAATATAAAAATAATAATAATACAGTCAATTATCAAACTTAAGCCTAAAAAACTTGTTTTATTCAAATTCCCATACAGTTTATTAACAAACTTTAATCCAAAAAGTTCTTCTGTTGGAATCCCGAAATGATATTAGTAATTCGTGAAGCCGTCGATATGCTGAAACTGTAAAATGAAATAGCGCGGTTTATTGAAACATATCAGCGGCACGTCGATTTGATAGAGATACGTATTAATATTTCCTACAATACACATCGGCCTAAACCTTTTAATTAGTTGTTGATTTTCAGTATTTGGATCTGCGTAAACAGAATTTGCAGTAGCACAATACAAATGATACCCACGCAATTTGCAAACCGATAACGTATCCACTTTATTAAATTTACAATACATGCAATTCCTCGTTTAATAACATGTTTTGCATGTAGGAATATGAAAAATACTTTATTTTAATGTTGATTATATATTTACGGCTACCTGTTGGCGATTATGTACAGGATTTTATATACATACATATATCCCGTTTAAACTTGTGAATAAAGTGTGGCTGTGTTATAGATGCAGTAGTTGATGTTATTGTTAAATTATGTTACAAGAGGAGATTGTTATGTAATCTACCTTCAATGAAATACAAAATCTACTATGTCAATTGTTCATTGGCA
Organism: Limonius californicus; assembly: GCA_014611495.1. Classification (NCBI taxonomy): domain Eukaryota; kingdom Metazoa; phylum Arthropoda; class Insecta; order Coleoptera; family Elateridae; genus Limonius; species Limonius californicus. The sequence goes on along the minus strand of JABXWE010104119.1, from coordinate 8,770 downwards.
AGCAGATACGACATTTGGAAACTTGTAGGTGTGCGTGCATAATTTCATCGTTTGATTTAATTAGATTTTTCTTGATAACGTGATTGGTAATATATAAGCTCAGTTTCATATAAAATGCACCACCCATTAAAAATAAAGCTGCTTGTTTGAAAATTTGCTAAAATAATGTTTTATTATTGCGTATGAAATGATCACTATTTCAATTAAAAATCTCAAGCGGTTGTGGTGTTCGTCTACTGTCTCTCATCAATTTGTTGTCGTTTGTGGGCAAATGACGGCCGTAGGAAGGTACATCGATATCGAGGAGAAAGATGAAATCTAGAGTTTGTTGAAAGACGCCATACAGCTATAACATCTATAGGTATGGTTTAGGGTGCGATTTGTTTCGGTAGAAGTTCACGCTTGTGTTCGTCCCAGGCACTTTAAATGCTCATCGCTATATTCATAATGTCCTGGAACCGGTGTTAGTACCATTCATGCAGACGTTGCCAAACGGTATTTTCCAACAGGATAACGCACGTCCATACACTGCAAACATTACCAGAACGTACCTCCAACCAGCACAATTGCAAATGTTGCCCTGGCCTGCACGATCACCGGACTTATCGCCGATCGAACATCTTTGGGACATGATGGGTCGGCGACTAATATTATTTCCAAGAGCTCCTAACAACTTACCTGAGCTGAGACACCAACTTGAGGTTATATGGAACGAGATACCCCAGGAACACATAGACCACTTGATAGAAAGCATGCCACGATGAGTAAATGTTTGCATTGCTGTTCATGGCGATGTTACACATTATTAATTTTGTTTGCGTTGTTGTTATTGTTTTCTTATAATTGTTAATCTTTTTTTTTATGAAAACCTGATCATTTCACAGGCAATAATGAAACATTATTTTAGCAAAGTTTCAAACCCGTAGCTTTATTTTTAAAGGGTGGTGCATCTCATATGAAACGAAGTGTATTTGAGCATTGTACCATAATCAAGTTTTTTTAATATCCAAGAAAAAATGTAGTCCAAAAATGGGCCAACATATTTTCAAAAGAGATCATCCTTCAAACAATTCTAAATCACAGGTCTAAATCAAGATTATTTAAAATATTGGAGACTCCTAGATGAAAGGTAGCATTGAATGATAGAAATATAAAAGTTTCTTTTAATGCTCGTGACGTTAATACAAATCCAACTCGCTTATAAGTCCCTTGTAGGTGTATATATTTGCTCGTTATATCCATTAAATGCAATACCCAAGGAACTAATACTTATTAACAGTGCTAAAAGCTTAAACTATATACATACATGATTGCTATCGGCGAAAAACGTTTTCGCTTAAAAAAAACCGTTAAACATGTTATCATGGCCATATCTACTATAAAAGAGCCTCATATAGACATATACGTTAACTTACATATATGTTGGGTATTATGCTTGCATTTCTTTTAAGTAAATTGTCGATCGTTATTTTGGTGCCATAAATCATTCCTAAAATACAGAAATACGTTTTACTGCCGCTTTGCCTTACTTAGTATTTTATATTTTGCCCTTTGCGGTTAGTCTTGTCTTATTTATTAAAGCAGTGCGTGAATATTTAGCTCTCGTTGATCGAAAACGTTACTCATTTTCTCCGCTTTATATATTCTACTACGTTAAAAACATTTTTATCTTAGTATCTACATTTTATTTTTTATAGTTAAGATCAGTTGCTACAATTGGGTATTTGTTTATATAAGATCAGAAAATATTTATTTCTGAACGCATAAACTTAACATACGCAGGGGTTAGAATATTGGTAGATGTTTCTTAAGGTATTACGAACGCAGCGACAGTGGAGACACTTGGTTGAGTTCTTTACAAGTACTTTCAGTATGTTTAATAAATATAGAGCTGCAGCGGCGGTCTAATGGGGATCTAGCTGTTGCTACATTCGAATTTTTGCTTCATATTTAAAAATAGATCAGTCTAAATAAGAAACTGATACCAAAATGCATATTACGGATACGAAACTATGTTTAGAAAATATAATAAATGTAAATTATATTATATTATAATCTACACTAACGTTTAAAAAGAATTAGACTAGATTATAGACCACGTTTAGATTAAACCTACCTTTTGAATTTATATGCGAATTCTTCTTTATTATCTGTATGAATTCCTTCTGTATGCATATTTTAAATGTGGAGAAAACCGTTTACTGTATCTGGCCGTTTTGCGTATTTCAATTTCTCGACTAGATTAAATATCTTTATTTTTTCAAATACATATCAAAAACTCCAATGTAGCGATAGTTAGATCTTCCCAAGCAGCCTTATAAAGCATCATTTTTAAACATCTTCATTGAAAAATTCCTCCAGATTTAGCAAGCGGTTCAAATGGTCACTATCAACAAGTCGAAATATTTCTACGTGGATCGTAACCCTTACGAGTGTTAAATTAAGCATTCCAATTCTAGAGTTATAAATAATTGTGGCAACTGATTTATACTTTCATAACTATTAATTAATTGTAGTAAATTTTATAAATTCTAGGGTTTACATAAAAATACTCGTTTAGTTTTATATAGTCAACCACTAGCGAATAGGTTGTTGAGTAACCTGTAACATATTGAAGTTTAGCCGAATTACATACGCGTTATTTACAATTATAAATTTAAATTCAAACTTAAAGCCTTTAAACTTCTTTTTGGATGAATTATCTTGCCTTTGTCATTAAATGTGTGAAATTAGCTAGAAATTCACACTTCTGAACCTACAGAATATATAGAACAATACGTGCTTCCTGTCTAAAATGTATATGTATTAAAATAAAGACAGTTCACAAATTGGCCCATTAATAACAAACTAACTATTCATTAGTGCCTGGAAATTGTTTTAGGGAATACTATTTCTACAAAAAAGTACACAAAGCTTACGAAGTTTAAACTAATGTGGGCTTTCAAAGGTGCTGTTTGCAACAGGTTCTTTGTGATTAACAATATTAGGAGTTTGTTTAAAACAATGTTCCTTCCCAGACTCTGCTGTAGTAGGTAGCTCTAGTATGTCACAAACAAACTGCAAATTAGGTATATGTTGCTCCATAGTAGAGGAGTTGCTAAACCGAGATTTAAATATTTATTTTTACATTCCACGAAACCACACAAGAACTTTCATAGACTGTTTAGAAAATCTATTTAATTGATTCATGAGTTCGTATTTTTAATGGGATTGAACGTAGACGGTGATTCAAGTATACAAACCTTTGGAAAACCCCTTAACCACCACGAACTTTAGAATACGTTTATAGTACAATTGGACTGCCATTACTAAAAATAGCTCATGTTGCTTAGAAAAAATTCAACTCAAATCAAACTTTTATCTAGTAATATCTGTTAAGGTTTGTAACTCAAATAAGGGTCAAATTTTTGGATTTTTTCTGATTTGGTTTTCTCAATTCAAGCTGTATTTATGAGAATGGTACCTAACCAGAAAAGGTTTTACAACTGCACTTTAAATGGCCCCTTAATTTATGACAATTTTCAAATATTTACATAATAACGCCATTTATGAAATTCAGTTATGATAGGCAGACATAATATTAGGGATTTAAAATTTAAAATACGAAAACAATAACAATAAACAACTTTAAAGAAAAACAGAGCTAAAATGTTATTCTGAATATGCATTTCTGTCCATCTATGTATGTATGTTCTATGGTATTTTAAGTTCTGATCTGTAGATAATTGATGTATGTTTTTCGGATATTAAGTTTAACGGATATAGCGATCAAAATCCTTAAGATCTCGTTATAACAGAGTTGGATTGTGTATAGTTTTAGTTTAATGTAGGATAGTATTAATTAAATCTATATTTGATTTATTAGATTCATTAGTCTACATTTAATGTAATAGAAATATCCTAAAATTCCAGGAGAAAGCTTTTAATGCGGACAATTGACTCAAACATGCCATAGAAAGAAATTTTGCTGGACAGATTTGCAGATTTTCTTACTGGGAGAAGGAATCATTTGAAAAACGAATAAATTGCTTAAATTTAAAAGATTATATACACAGAGTTATACACATAAGCTAATGAGCCTACTTACAGTAGTATCCGGTTATAATGAACCCACTGCCGGCCTTCAAAAAAGGGTCCATTATAGTCGAAATTCGTTATAACTAAGAAAACAAATAAATTTAAAAAATAAATTCATACAAACCGAAGATGTATTGCATATTGAAAATGTTTAGTAAAAAATGTTTAGTAAAAATAAACAATAGATTTACTTACATGTATATGTAAAAGTAAGTAAATTATTATTCATCAGATTGCTTAAAATAGTCGCTTGTTTTATAAGACAAAGCTGCACAAATGTCATTCAAATACATTTCTGTGTTAGCCTGTTTAAAATATTATCTGGATCACCCTGCATTTGTAGAAAATTACACCTATGTTTTGCACAACTTTTACAATCCGCAACTGCAGTGGTGACATATTAGCGGCCTCATTATTGTCTTCTTCGTTTTCACTGGCAGTAGTATGAAATGCTGGGTTTGAACCCACAGAAGCAACAATATCGTCATCTGACAAAGTTTCTGTACATACATCTTGATCGACAAGCATATAATCTTCAGAATTAATAAGTATTTCCGCAATTAGTGGTAGAGCATCGCCATTATTTCCATCATTGTCAAAATCATTACTCTTTAGCCGCTCGCTTCACAGCAGTTTATCATCATTATGAAATTCAGTAATGCAACGAAGGAGCCCTTTTTACGATTTCCGGGGAAGACAGTTCCTTATGAGCGGTCCTTTTTACGGTTTGAAGTGTAAAATGTTGTTTATTATACAGTGCTTCCTGAAAGTAACGGATAAATTCTATAAAATTGTTGAAAAAATATTTAAAAAATTTGCTTGGACACGTCAACCCCCCTCCCCTCAGCCCCTAAGCGCTAGCAACTTCAGCTTTAAAAATTCTAATAGCAAAGTACCCCTTCTACGAGAACGATAAACTTCAATTGTTTTTATCACCCATTGCTAGAACCGTATCAACGTCTGCTCGAATATTGGCACTTTCATTTGAATACATTTTGGTAAATATCTCTGTTATTTATCAACCAATTTGAAAAACTTTTTTGTTGTATTCAGCATAAAGAAAGCTATCAGATGATGTACTTTGGGGTGGGGTGGGGTACTTTACTGTTTGAATTTTTAAAGTTGGAGTTGCTAGCGGTTAGGGGTTGAGAGGTGGGGGGTTGAAAATTACATCTCTAAATGATAATTAGAAATAAAAATCGACGTGTCCGAGCATTTTCTTGACATATTTTTCTCAACGATTTTATAGAATTTATCCGTTACTTTCGGGAAGCACTGTATACGAAAGTTCAATATACGTTAGTACATTACAAGCGAAAACAATTGCATTTAACTTAACAAACGATTTGTTCAGTCATTTATATTGTTTCATTATAAACGGGAGTTCAGTACAACCGGGTTCATTGTAGGCGGTCGCTACTGTATGTATTTTTATGCAACACGTCTTACAATTTATGGCTCGCCTTAATTCTATTAGAAATCATAGGTATCTACTATGGCGTCGTTGTTACACATTTTAATTCTTATGACATTTATACATATTTGATCACAAATAACTAGCAATATTTTAAGAAACATTTGTCCCCTACACAAAGAGGTCCTATTATTCCCAATATATAAAATTTTCAAATTATCATTAAGGTAAATTATGAATTCTAATGTGCTGCACACAGACATACATGTATGTACGCTCAGTATCTTATGTGAACCAGACTGTATAATGTAAAAAATCCCATATGTTATCATTCATACGAACATAAAATAACTGTTCTCGTAATTACGTTAGAGGTATTAAACATGTAAAATACCGTACCTTGCAAATCTAAAGACGACCTTAAACATTCAAAAGTACTCGAAACGTCTCAAACTGCGTCTTTTCAATCAAGTGAAACTGTCGACACCAATATAAACGGTAGTCCGACAAAGGAGACTTAATTTGACAGCACTACTGCTTTGATTACTGCCTGGTGCTCCCTTTAAAGCGGATTGAAACCTTTGGCGTGATTGAAGCAGAAATTAGCTTTTGAAAACTTCAAAAACTGTCAACCGGCTGCTGCCTTAGACCCCAATTTGATGTCAGATTTTTACCCTCATTGTCACATTAAATTATAAATTTATTGTAATTACAGACTGAATCAAAGTTATTAAATCATGCTGGTGTCGCGTTGACATACAAATGATAATTGATCAATTATACAGATTATATACATATTACAATATGGTACCTGTTGAATACAATGCTTGCTCAGTGGGCTTTTGCAATTGCGGTGTTGAAATTTATCTGGTGATTTATGGAGATATCACAATTGAGACGCGAAAGTAGCCCAGTTATTCGCGAAATGAAAAGGTCGGTTCGGTTTCAACCCGCATAAAAAGGATTTGCCCAATTGGATTTTTTTCTATTCCCTAAATTTACTTCTCCCTACCATCTGTTCCGCGAGTTCTTTTTCCCAGACACACTCATAACCTTAAAAACGGACGTCTGAAATTGTTAATGTGGAGTATTAACTCCGAATAATTTCAGTTATTTTAAAAAGCGAAAATACCAGAAGCTGCTGCTTGATACTCGCTTGATATTTATGGATTCCATTGAAGCTGTTTTTATGCTGAACATAGTGTGGAGAGCTTTCATCTATAACCGCTAATTAAATAAATTGAGAGCGGAATTTCGAGAATCCAACCGCATATTAACAATTACTAACTATTACGCGTAATGATCTCTATCATTAATTAATTATATGTGCGGTAGAGAATATGATACGATTTTAATAATGTTTAGCGCACACGGCGCAGTGTAAGCTATAATTTCTTTAAAATTACTTTTAATTTTCCACGTAATCTCGGTTAAACATCCACAAATCGATTATTAATGGTGCTAAACAAGTGTAGTTTTAAATAAATTACAGTTTTGTTCATTAATCATTGTAATACTTAAGCAAAGTATGTAAATTTCACAAATCCTTTAAGTATTATATTTATTTCGGTTAATTGCATTCCAATTACATGATATATTTAATCTGCAAGAGGTGCAAATTACATACATTACAGTTGTCTACAACAAACAAAAACGTGGGTAAAAGGCTTTGGGAGGTTTTTCATAATTATACCACATTTCTTCATAAATTCCATCTGCGCGATCTTACCTAACCAGAAGTTTCAGCAACTGAATTTTAAACACAACATTAACTAACAGCGCTACCAAACTGTGCCTGTTGTAAGTAATGGCCGTTTAATAGATCTTTTTCATTCTATCCGCATCGTCGTGGTGTAAAAGACCAATAAATTCCTGCATGCATTCTTCGAAGTTTTAATTGAAGCACCTCAAAGTAGATGCTTCGCAGGTATTTGGATTGATATTTTACTTTATTACGAGCTACATGAGACCAACACGTTAATATGTTCAGCTGCTAATTCTGTGTAAATGCAGTGTGTAATTGGCTTGAATGTAGCGCAATTGTTACCGTTGTTAAATGTAACCGGTTGATGATTAGTTGTGCATTGTTGTACACTTCGTAATTATAAATTTAAAAAGTGTACATTTGTACACGAGATTATAATTTCCGCATGCAAGTATAAATTAAGCGGTAGTATCAAAATTCTTATACATTAAATTAGCTCCTTAGCTGTGTAATATTTCTAGAATAAACCATCAACAAAAATTACTTGAGTTTTAAGTCTGACGATCATGTAGGCTAGATGTTACGAAAGTTACAGCACATGAACCGTTTCATAATACTTTCATTAATGTATGGACAAATTTCCACAGTTGTTGGCCCTTTTCATTTATAAGTTATAATAGCAGAAATTGAAATATGCTTTCCTGCAGCAATTGACGTACAGTCTCAAACAATTTCTACGGTAAAATTGAGATGTCGGCGTTCGATAGGATAATCCTTCTTCCAATCTAAACTTCAATTTAGATATCTAGACTTCTTGCTCGAAATATAGAAGTGACAATCTAAAAAGCTAATTCAAACTCGAAATTTCGACTTTAATCTAGAAATTTCGACTTTAAATTTAAAGTATTGAATTCGAATCTAAAGTCTCTATATAAAACTCAAAGTCTCCATTTAATACTCGACATCTCTACTTTAATATCGAGTTCAAACTCAAAGTGTCCACTTCATACTCGAACTTCAGGATAGTGACTTTAAAAACTCAACATTTCAGTTGTGAATTCGAGAGTTCGAGTACACTTCAACGCGAAATTTTAGTTTACGTTTCATGCTAACGCTTGATTTCAATTCAGAATTTACGAAGTAGACTTCTCGAATCTAATCCCCAATTTTCAAGATCATTATAGATTTTTTCTATTTCGGTTTTATAAAGCCGTTCTAAGCGCACTGTTTTAGCTTAAAAACAGTACGTTAAGGAGGCCTATAATCGTACTGTTTTTAGTTTGTTTTTTTACGATGTTGGTAGTTCTATTTGAATTTGAAAGTTTGAAATGTCAGTTTCAGCCACCTGTCAGTGCTGCCATAAGTGTTTATAAAAACTCCCTATTAATTGATTTGACGTAAAATTTTCTACATAAATTTATTTAAAATACTCTTAAACTTCCTCAATAGAAAAAATAGTATAAAGAACACGTTTCATAAGACCACTTGTCGCACTCGTCCGTTGAAAAACTCGACGCTTCGCGTCTCGTTTTTCAAACTTAGACTCGTGCGTTAAGAAAAGGCCTTATGAAACT
>JABXWE010104117.1:0-11121 GCA_014611495.1 Limonius californicus | reverse complement strand
AGGCAACAGCACTCCCGAAAAGAGAAAGTAGTGACGGAAGAAAGGTTGAGATCTTAAAATGTAATAAGAAAAAGTCGAAAGAATAGCATGATAATATGTAATATGTGATGTAGATAAATGAATACACCTGGCGCATCTAAAATGTCAATTGAAAAATAAAGATAAACGTCATTGTCAAAATTTGGAAATGTTATTTTAAATGATTATAAACAAAATTTAAAAAAAACTTATCCGTATCCAGAATGCAACTGTGCAGACCAACGAAGACGGCTAGGAGGACGATCAAGCACAGTGAAACAGTCTCGGATGGGTAGTTGATCGTTGAACAATCTCGGACGGGTAGTTAAATGTCGGGGAGAATCTTCTTCGGAAAGGCAGGAAGGAATTCTTCGAAACGTGCGGGGTCACCAAGTATAATGCTAAGGCCCTTTTAGTAACCTCTAACACCAAACATCTTCGAATGAAACTACTAATTTGGAGAGACTAATTTATTTGTGTGAATACAAAGACAGAGAAATATCGTAACTAAGTAAATAATAACAAAAACATACAAGCGACGTAATAAATATAGTGCCACGCGCACTACACCACTGTTGATTATGTTTACTTTTACAACGCGAGAGTACGCCGATAACCATTACATGTACCGTTTTTGTGATGGAAACTCAGTAGCAGCTGCTCGAGAATATGGGTTGAGATTTCCAAATCGAAGACTACAAGACCAACGAGTTTTCCAACCAGTACACACCCACGTACGTGAACACGCAACTTTCCCGAAACTGTCGACTAAGCGTCCAATACAGCAAGTACTAGACAATGGGGCCAACATACTGCGATAAATTGATATTAATCCCAGTACCTCTGCTCGTCATGTATCCGCACAAGTTAATGTACCACGAATGCGAGTTTGGAGAACGTTGAAAAGTCATGCTTTATATCCATTTCACACCGAGTCTATTCAAGCCCTCTTATCTACAAATTTCGCTAGTCGTATGGAATTCAGAACTGAAATGTACGTAATAGAATTTTATTGGCGGCTGAGGCAACATTTACAAGTAGGTAATGGATTATTGAACAGGAAGAACAGCCACTCATCGGATTTGGAGAAACCGCACGCAATCACAGTGTCAAATTATCAACATAAATTTTCAGTGAATATCTTTTGTGAAATTATTGATAACATGCTCATTGGTCCATTCGTTTTTGAAAACCATGTAACCGCCGACAAATATTTAAATTTTTTAGAAGATCACTTATGAGGATTGTTAGATGATGTCCTTCTGGCGATCAGACATGGTATGTGGTACCAACACGATGGTGCCCCTGCGTACTTTGCGCTACGTGTAAGACAATTTTTTAACCAATGGTTTGAGGACGTGTAATTGGTAGAGGCGAGCGACGCCCCTGGCCCACAAGATCTTTGGACTTTACTTTTGTAGATTATTATTTTTGGGGCCATATAAAAGATGTGGTATACCAAAGACCATCAGAGACTATTGAAAATTTTAGGAGACGCATTTTTGAGGCAGCAGAACTAATTTGGAATAACAATGATATGTTACGTAGTGCTACCAGATCTCTCTTAAGAAGAGCCAAAATGTCTCTCGAAAGCAGCGCTGGTCATTTTGAACAATCTTTATAGTGAATTTAAACTAAAATAGAATTATATTATGCCACGACTTCACTGATTTTCCCCTATTATCGTTTGGAGTCGTTCCAGTTCCAGTTCCAGATAGGATACTCGTCTAACATGCTTTCCACCTACGCCATATAAACTCAAGAAAGCCTTTCTACACACTTGCTTGCGTTCTCCTCTAAGAGAAACATGACACAAAACATTATGCGGTATCTCAATATGTTTATTGCTATTCTGAAATTATCTGATTCTCTTGATAGGTGTTATTAGTATCATACTCTGTAAGAAGGAGTCTTGTGATTTTTCTTATCAAACTGATGTAAAGAGGCTACCAAGGTGAGTTTGTCCTGTTCTAAATTTCCATTTCCAGCGACAACGTAATAGATAGTACAAGCTCTTATGAACAATGCAAACCTTATGAGAGTTAACCGTTAAAGGTTGCCAAATGTAAGCGCCTGAACTATGTAAGTACAGAAGTGCCTTAAGAATGTTTTAAATGCAAATGCCTTGTGTTATCGGTTTTCGATAATAATTCTGTTTACAAAAGTGGTATTTATACCTGTAAGTGATTCATACTTTTTGTTACTAATTGCTTTACTTATCTTACATTCCTTATTACAGCACTGCAAATCAGTAATGACTTTGTATGCGAAATATGTGTAAGGGAGTAACAACAATTGATATAATTTACACCTTGCCTTTTAACGGCACAATGGAGGAAATTCTAAAACGTAAACCAGAAGAAGTTTTGGTAGTTTCCGAAAAACACATCTTGATGAACGTTGTAAATTACCATTTAGATCAAGGAATATCAAGGTTTTTTTTCTTTTTGCTAGAGATATGAGTTGTTCAAAAGCGTGGCGGCAATTAATTTAACTCCATTAACCCAACGATTTGCTTCTGTACTAATGAAGTTTAATATATAATATAATAAAACTAGTGTGCAAAAACTATTAATTTTCTGGTGCTCGTATGTGTAATATTTATTTGGTTGTTTGAGAATAGCTAATAATGGTTGTCCAGCTAACTCTTAATAGTAGTTATCACCAATAAGCTGATGGTACAACAAAAGGCGGATAACATTATGATTGACAGGAGCTGGGTATCTTCAAAGAAATATTTAGTCGAAATTTTGCAACACTGGTGTGCATAAGAACCTGTACTACGCTCTCACCTTAAGACGATCTATAGATCACTGTACGTAATAATACAGAATAAAACCGTGATATAAGAGATAAAAAAAAAGAAAATATTCTCCATTATAATAGAGAATATCCTGCTATAAGCGAAGAGTAAGAAATACAATTTGAACAGTAGCACTTGATTTTATGAGGAAAAGCCTATAACTAACACGAAAAATAGTGTTAACAGTGAAATTGTAAGGGAAAGAATGGAAACAATGTGCTCAATCACCAAATCTCTAGCGAACATATCACTAAATCGTACGGGCGAAGAACGCTGACCGAAGAGGATACTGGAGTGATCACTAAGAGGTAACCGAAGAAGAGGAGGACGCAACATGGAAAACATACGAGTAAGTAAGACAATGGCCGATGGAGACTAAGACAAGCAAAGGCTATGGAAACAGAACACGGCAAACTCCTTAAAGGGAGAATGCTAAAGAAGAAGAAAAAGAGTATCGTGTGGCTGCACCAATGGTTGCTGTTCTTGTTAAATACTAATAAAATTAATATTAATAAAACTATAAATTACTACAGTAAGAGATCAACTTGAAAGAGAGCAACTGCAATAGATATGTTGGGTTATGTCAATCACATTTAAGGGTGGATTACTTAGCTGGCCCTCCCTGTATTTTAGGATTGGTCAATTTGAATTCTTCCAGATTCATGTTACTGTATAATGAACATAGGCATTTATTGGACAAAACACAATCTTAATGGCATGTAATACTACCCTACACCCAAATTCAGACATATTTATTAGGTAATAACAATAAGAGGAACAAGAATATGCCCAATTTGTGGGAGTCGAATCCCTCGCCTACACATAGTTTAATAAGTAAATTCAATAAACTTCGTAGTTCCCATTTCTCAAATAATTTTCATTAATAATTATTACAACCTGTATGGCACTTAGTACACAAAACAACCCCGAAACAACTGTAGCAGCGGCACCTTTGGTTTACCCACGTACATATCAGGAATTACGAAAGGAAGTTCATTCATCGAAGAATCAACTATTGTCTTTACCTGTCATGTACAGAGCGTTTCTAATAAGATTCTTTACATGGGAATTGGTTGAAATTTGTGAAACTTTCAGCAAAATATAATCAGAAATGGAAAACTGATTATCTGCATCCGTTGAGAAGCTTTGATCAAACATACACAATTTTAGGATTTTAATTTTTTGGTATATCACAGCATTTTCTTGCCACTTTATGGATTTTCCAATGACGTAGCCAGTTTTCCATGAAGTTTTATCGGCTTGCGTTTTTCCAGCGGAGGTGATTCTTAATTATTACGTATTTTCGTAGTCTCTTCTTTCTCTTATAAACAGAATCTTTTTGAACAAGCGATATATTGATTTCCGCCATATACAGCGTGTTTCGCACAAAATTCGTGATTTTGTTATTTAACTTTTTTTTTTTGGGAAATCCCTCAAACACGTGAAATTTTGAAAGTACACCTCTTAACGTAAATTATTTTCTATCGGTTTGTGTTGCTGCGTTATGACGTGATCATTAATTTTTTAAAAGCAACCCCATTTTTCTCTCCTATTTTAACATGGTTTAAAAAAAAACAGTAAATAACAAAAGTATTAATTTTATGCGGACCTTTACTACCACGCTGTGTATATGTACAATGTTACGTTTTCTCGGTAAACTTGCTAAGATGCGTATTTGAAAGGTCTGACTCAGACGTCATTACCTTATACCATAGAGCAATAAAGATATCTTTATTGCTCTATGCTTATACTAAGTTTCCAATGGCATGTTTTAATCCTCAGAGAATCGGTAGCTCATGCAAACTTCGTAAAAGTTGTAATATTTTTCAATGCAATAAATGTATTTTTAAGTCTTTAAAAATACTTCAAAGACTTCGCGTCAGCTTGTAATGAAGCAAAAACAAATAATATTTTTAAAATTAAATCTACTAACGAAGTTGTCAAACGAATTTTTTGATTTTTTGTGATAGAAAATACAAAGTTTGTTGTTCTATCTACTGAACGCTGAAAAATAAACACCGAAGATCTTAGCACGTTTTTTTTTTACAGAAGTGCCTAATAACCTGATCCATCTACTATAGAGAGAGAATTAATTAAAGTTTGTCCTTCAAAAAACGTGTACATCATATAAAATTAACGTAAGCTTTGAGTTTTAGGGTGTGTATTTTTCCTCATCTAATGCGTCAAAGTGAACGTCTTTATTTAAACAAGCTGTATAAACATTTTCGTGGCTTTTACGATTACTTTTAGAATTCAAATTTATGCACCCTGTGATATTTTTAGACTAAAATAAGGAGAAAAACCAATAATCTATCAAATTGTTGCAAAACAATTATGGTATCATGTTTAACAATCTTTTGAGACATAGTAGCCCAAAATAGTAGAAAAATATTTTTGTAAATATCATACACAGGGTGTCCTGAAAGTAAAAGGACAAAACTTAAGCACAACTCCCTGAGGTTAAATTGAACCAATTAAACCCAACAAACTTTACTATAATAGTTCTTTCTTACGAAATTATAGCGCCTTATAGAAGAAAAAAATACTTTTAGCATTAAGTATATTTCAGACAAAATGGCGAATCAAATTATAAATTGGTACATATCCACTTTAAGGGTAGCCGAAAATCATCAACATATAAGCCAATGGTTCTCAAAGTGTGGGTGGCAACCTCCTGGGGGTCGCGATGTAGGATTTTCAAAATAAAACAAAATGCCTTTTCAAGACATTTATTTCTACCTTTCACACAGTAAACAAAAATCAAACTTAAAATATTAAAACTATCATTAAATGCGGAAATCTAAACATAAAAACAAGTTACAAAGTAAAAACATGAATGCGATGTGCCAGTTTTTCAGAAACCAGATATCACACACAATAATATCATTTTCAAGTTCGAGGAGATTTCTTACTTTAGTTTTGATAGCAGTTACAGACAAAAAATTTAATTCCCATAAATATGATGTAGCAAATGACATAAAACACGTTACAGCTTCGTCCGCAATCTTGGGATATTCTTGCACTTTTCTGGAAAGGAAGTCCAGTTTCAACATTATTTCACATGATATTTCAACAAATTTTTTTATGTTTGTGGAAATATTAGCTTGCTCAACGGAATTGTCTACAAAAGGATTCAGTAGTGGATCAGTATTTGAGGAAATAGTCAATGACCTGTTGTTTAAAATTGCGCAGACGAACTTGCATATCTGCAAACACGTGCTCAAAATGTATCGTATTATTATCCTTAACTAAGTCTTCCATGAGTTCTTGAACGCACTGGAATTAATCGACTTTCTTCTTTCCAACCGAAGTCTACCAGACATTTTCTTTATAAATCCATTAATTTTGTCCGTGGCTGTTATTATGTTAATATAGCCGCCTTACAAACTGCTATTCAGGGTGTTTAAGTACTCGTAAATATCAGCAAGGAAAGCCAGCCTGAAGAGCTAAAGGGAATTGGAAAACATGTTCTCATGTTCCAGTTTCTCATCTTGCAGATACATCAAAAATTCCGCTTTTAACTAGAAAACTCCTTCCAAGACGTTATTCCTCGAAAGCCATCTTACTTCTATGTGATAAAAAATATTTGCGTATAAAGAACTCATGTTTTCACAAATTTTTCGAAATATAAGATTCTGCAATGCTTTTCCCTTGGTGGAATTTACAACTTTAATGACATTTTTCAAAACACAATCCATTTAAGAAAGTAAAGATATTGATACAAAAGCTTGTCGATGTAAAACCAATGTAATCATGTAGAATTTGGCATTATCTCTTTTAATCTGAAGACCAGATCGATGTCTTGTTATAGCCTTGGCGTCATCGGTGCATATATAGCAACGCATTTTACCCAGTCAATCAAATACTTATTAGTACTTTGCATGAAAGTGTCAAATAAACGTATTTCGGTGGTATTGACCTCTATAAATTGGGCACAGTTAGAAGACCAATGAAAAGGTGGGCCGAGAGCTGGCAATCTACATCTGTAGAAATACAATAGAATTAATGTGAAGAAAAACAGGATACTGCCTACAATGAAAGAAGAAGAAGAAGAAGTTAGAAATATCCGTGTATTCGTCCTTCTGTAATCTGAAGTAGGAGCACTTCTTAGTATTTTCAACAATTTGTATTCGAATATCTTCTGCCATGTCACTTATTCTTCTTTGGATTGTACGACTAGAGAGGGGTATTGCTCTCAGCTTGTCAGCCTCTTTTTCACCATCATTTGCACCATTTCAACAACTGCTGGTAAAATCAGATCTTCAGCAGTTGCATATGGCTTACTGATTTGTGCAACGCGAAATGCAACTGGATAACTTCATAGTATTTTTTCACTAGTAGTGGTTGCTGATGTAAGACTTTTTTTTCTCATTCATTCATACTACCCCCCCCCCGGAACGCTTTCGCATTACTTCAGGAGGGTGCGGGCGTCCCTTACACAGTAAAAATTCATGCAACATGCATCCTAAACTTAACTAAGAGAAATGCGGTCGCCCCAGCTGGGATTCTAACGCCCCAGCCGATCGACTACATTTTGCTGTGACCTAGAGTGGCAACGCGTTCCCGCACTACTGCACCGAGGCCCCTGCTGATGTAAGACTGGCTTGCTCCTTATGGAGGGAGTTTAGCTTTATTTCAAAGAATTACACGTGCTTTTTTTTTGTATTCATGTTTGGTATTTATATGTCGAAATAGCTTTGATGGCTTCATACTTTCGTTTGACAACACTTGTCGACAAAGTACGCATTGGAGTTTCTGGGAAATAATGGTAGAACCATATTTCAGACATTCGTCGCTGTACAATCTACTTTTTTGTATTCTTGTCACTGCCAGACGCGGAAGGTTCTAATGATCGTTTTATAAATGTATCCATCTTTAACAAAACGAGTATAGCTCGTAGGTAACGTTAAATATTTATTATCAATTAATTGCACTCAACACAGAGTCAGCAGTACAGCACACAATTTTAAACGAAGACTAATCTAATCGCGGTCCGCTGCTTAGGTAAAGTAAAATGGATTTCCTAGATTATTCCAGTGCTATTCAGCACCCCCTTTCCTCCCCACCGAATATGGTGGAAATTTCCGGAAACGCGGAGAACCAATAAATAAATTATGCTACTTGGTAATAGATGGCATCAGTTGGCCGTTTAGCCGCTGATTCTGAACAAAGTTGAGTACTCTCAGAGTTTTGACCAAAAGGGGTCGCGCTTTAAAAAAGTTTGGTAACCACTGGTATAAGCGTTACTGCGTATTGTTGGTAGGTTTCTTTCCTAATCTAAATTTTAATAAACGGAAACTTTAGCCTAAATTGAAGACGTTTAACAGAAAAAAAGCTGCTTAATAAATCCCATAATATCTCAAAACATTAACCTGGTTTAATAATGTCAAGCTGACAACTAGCAACTTGAAATATTTAGGCGCGTTTTCCTTGGAAACAGTACATTTTATCGACATGAAACAAGTACATCTTCTTTATGTAAAAATAGCTTCTGTATCGTAAACTTTACTCATAAGAACAATAATGTTAATAACAAAATGATTATGATTAAAGATATAGGAAAGAAATCTGCCGACGGCGCCCTCTACAATATACAGTAATGCTTGTACTTACATTAAAAATGTTCAGCTTCCCCTGAAGTGGATGTGTACCAAGTTTTAGCTTCCTCGCCATTTTCTTTCTGAAATATACTGAATGCTAAAAAAGTTTCTTTGCTATGACGCGCCGTAAGTTCTTCGGTAAGCACTTTTGTACTAAGGCATGTTTGGTTTAATCGGTCTCATTTAACCTCAGAAAGCTGTAATTAAGCTGTCTCCATTACTTTCAGGACACCATGTAAACCAAGTTTCTGAGCAAACTTATTTGCAAATTTTCGTTTCTAAAATCAATACTAACTGCAGTAAATTGGCATCTTGGTACTCTTGGTTAACACTGCACAAACACTTATAGTTAAATATACTATATTGAGACAGCAGTCCGTTAATACTGTTGAAGATGGTGACCATTACGTAGAAGATATATTAGTAGAATTTTCTTAAAAATCTATTTTGTAATATGAATAAATCGTATTTGGCAAACTGAGTTTCGAGTATTATTATATCAATCAGCCATATCTCCAGATTGCAGATTTGTGCAAAATTTCCTATTTTGGTACTCCTAAAATATTTAAAAACAATTTAATATCTACATCTTCTTTGAAAGCTTTGTCCCTTATGTGACGTAGCGATTTCTCTCCTATGCTTGTGAGTTGTGAGTGAGTTCGGAACCATGGCAATTGTAAACAACACTTCTTCTCCAGAGAATATTTACTAGGAAGAATACATCGCTGGTTTGCAATTGCCTTGCGTGAGAGAACCGTCGTTAGAAACCCGATGTTTCGGTACATAGAATTCAATTCCAGACCTTCAGCGTCGTCATGTATCAAAAACTATTTAGCAGGGAGTTCTAGCAGTAAAATTTCAAATTAAAATATTGATAAGGTTCAGAGAAAATCCCCGAGTGGCTATTTACTCCGTTTGTATAAAAAAAATTTTTCTTAATTTTAATCAAAAGTAGGTATGAAAAATAATAACATTACAAATTCCCAATTTGAACAACCAACAAATTATTGATTTATAGCATTTTTCGCTGTACCTATTTTGAGGATATACCCTAGCCTTAAGGGTTGTATTTAGTAAGGTCGTATTGCACCATGAAACCGTGAAACGCTAACTGAGATATCTCGCTGCACAGCGGGATGATTAGAAAACTAAGTTAAGGTCCATTTAGAGCAATCTGTTCTCCAACGGGCTAAATCGCGAAAAGCGTTTTTTTCTTCATAAATGTGGATGATATCGCGTTACACATAAAACACGAATTTTAATTGACAGGGCCAGTGCAATTCATCTTTATGAGTTTTTATTCTTTTGCCCCGTTAAATGAAAGTATTTTATTGACCTACATGCATCGACCTATTTTTACGTTCCCCGCAGTGACGAATTAATCCAGTTAGCGATTTAAAAATGTTCTGTTAATTTTGCTAAAATTCGCAATAAATATAGGCAACACCTTAACCAGGGACTAGTCCCGGCAACCACCCGTTGTTAAACAACAAGCGGATTTCTGATAAAGAGAATAATACACCAAGTGCGGTTCTCAAAATAACAATTTTTTACATTTAATTACAGATGATATAATTTCTTCTACGTACATCAATTTAAAAATGTCTGTCGAATAGGGAGCTGTCGTGATTGTCTTGAATACAAAATTTCGGGTAACAATGCTGTATTATAAAATTGTTCAAGTTTCGGAAGCATTTTTTGCTCCCAAAACAAAGTATCAATTTTTATTATTTCCACTGCAATATCACTAGGAGTCCAATTAACAAAATAGCAAATATCTTTTTTCGTAATATTTAAATACCCTTTGAAAATCTTCTATGGCCCGATGTTCATTTTCTTTCCCATATTTTGTAGCAGCGCTCCCTGTAAACTGCTGGTATAGTAAAGTTTTTATTATATTTGCGCAAGACGTCGTACTGCGCAATTTACAAATGCGGCCAAAATTTGACGCTGTCAATCTTTTCCGCCGCTCTTCATACCATCGATTGCTTCGGTGTTGGCCAACAGTTTCCTTCAAAATTTCTTCTCGTCCCAAAGATAATTTTTCTACAAATTCCTGTGCTGCTTTCCTCAAATCTTCCAGCAGCATATCCGGCGCTAGCTCAGCAACATCCGGTCCATAATCAGCGTCTGCGAATCCAGAGTACTTAGTACGGTAATGTTTTGTTTTTTGATTGCGAAGCAATTGCTTACGTTTCTGTTTTTCGCAAAATAACTTTGTATATTTTCCAGGCGTACTATTAGCTGTACTTTGCACGATTTCGTGTAGCGTCCCCACTTCATTATGCGCCACTACAGCAGCTTCACACCTAGCTTGATAACCGCGGCGAAAAGCGAAATTCACACGTTTACCGCCAACAAATTTCGCAACGTGAGAATTATAAAGCTCTGCGGAATTGTTGGTAACATCATGGATTAAACTCTTAGAATGGCAGGCTACACGACGTACTGCTGTCATAATTTCTTCAAATAAACCGCTTTCTTCTAGATCTGGAACCATATTTTTTTCGTCTTTAGCACCGGTACAAAAATAATCGCGCTGTATGCACCCCGTATGATCACCAAAGATATGTTTCGGTCCATTTAAAATATCAATTTCCAGTTCTCTAATTTTTGTATCTGTAGTCGCATCTTGGCTTTTTCAAAATTCAATGGCTTTGGTAACTGCACTACGAAACCTGAGAATATTTTCTGAAATTA
>JABXWE010104113.1:0-11822 GCA_014611495.1 Limonius californicus | reverse complement strand
AACAGATTTGACTGCCCATGTTGTGCGTATTTATCCTTTGATGATCTAGCTATATGACTATATTGAAGTTTTCATAAAGCTTGATTTAGCAAAGTATAGAACGCATGCCGATTCTACAGGCCAATTTTAATAAAACACATTTCTGTTCGCCAATAATACATGTTCAATTAGGAAATAGTTGTCGTATCTTAAGATGGTTGCTACCATGGTGATAAGTGCTTTTATTATATCACCGGGTATGAATCATCTTATGCTGGCTACACTTACGATTAATACGGTGAAATGTATGTTCTTATAGGCCCCTGCGGAACATCCTATCCTAGTTGGTGTTTATAAATCATCACTGGGAGCAGTACGTTCCCTGGTGCCCCATCAATCCGACTTCGAAGGAATATTAAATGATCCGGAGGAACAGATTTGACTGCCCATGTTGTGCGTATTTATCCTTTGGTGATCTAGCTATATGACTATATTGAAGTTTTCATAAAGCTTGATTTAGCAAAGTATAGAACGCATGTCGATTCTACAGGCCAATTTTAATAAAACACATTTCTGTTCGCCAATAATACAAGTTCAATTAGGAAATAGTTGTCGTATCTTAAGGTGGTTGCTACCATGGTGATAGTGCTTTTATTATATCACCGGGTATGAATCATCTTAAGCTGGCTACACCTACGATTAATACGGTGAAATGTATGTTCTTATAGGCCCCTACGGAACATCCTATCCTAGTTGGTGTTTATAAATCATCACTGGGAGCAGTATGTTCCCTAGCGACCCATCAATCCGACTTCAAAGGAATATTAAATGATCCGGCGGAACAGATTTGACTGCCCATGTTGTGCGTATTTATCCTTTGGTGATCTAGCTATATGACTATATTGAAGTTTTCATAAAGCTTGATTTAGCAAAGTATAGAACGCATGCCGATTCTACAGGCCAATTTTAATAAAACACATTTCTGTTCGCCAATAATACAAGTTCAATTAGGAAATAGTTGTCGTATCTTAAGGTGGTTGCTACCATGGTGATAGTGCTTTATTATATCACCGGGTATGAATCATCTTAAGCTGGCTACACCTACGATTAATACGGTGAAATGTATGTTCTTATAGGCCCCTACGGAACATCCTATCCTAGTTGGTGTTTATAAATCATCACTGGGAGCAGTATGTTCCCTAGTGACCCATCAATCCGACTTCAAAGGAATATTAAATGATCCGGCGGAACAGATTTGACTGACCATGTTGTACGTATCTATCCTTTGGTGATATAGCTATATGACTATATTGAAGTTTTCATAAACCTTGATTTAGCAAAGTATAGAACGCATGCGGATTCTACAGGCCAATTTTAATAAAACACATTTCTGTTCGCCAATAATTCAAGTTCAATTAGGAAATAGTTGTCGTATCTTAAGGTGGTTGCTACCATGGTGATAGTGCTTTTATTATATCACCGGGTATGAATCATCTTAAGCTGGCTACACCTAAGATTAATACGGGGAAATGTATGTTCTTATAGGCTCCTACGGAACATGCTATCCTAGTTGGTGTTTATAAATCATCACTGGGAGCAGTATGTTCCCTGTTAACCCATTAATCCGACTTCAAAGGAATATTAAATGATCCGGCGGAACAGATTGGACTGCCCATGTTGTGCGTATTTATCCTTTGGTGATCTAGCTATGTGACTATATTGAAGTTTTCATAAAGCTTGATTTAGCAAAGTATAGAACGCATGCAGATTCTACAGGCCAATTTTAATAAAACACATTTCTGTTCGCCAATAATTGAAGTTCAATTAGGAAATAGTTGTCGTATCTTAAGATGGTTGCTACCATGGTGATAAGTGCTTTTATTATATCACCGGGTATGAATCATCTTAAGCTGGCTACACTTACGATTAATACGGTGAAATGTATGTTCTTATAGGCCCCTGCGGAACATCCTATCCTAGTTGGTGTTTGTAAATCATCACTGGGAGCAGTACGTTCCCTGGTGCCCCATCAATCCGACTTCGAAGGAATATTAAATGATCCGGAGGAACAGATTTGACTGCCCATGTTGTGCGTATTTATCCTTTGGTGATCTAGCTATATGACTATATTGAAGTTTTCATAAAGCTTGATTTAGCAAAGTATAGAACGCATGCAGAGTCTACAGGCCAATTTTAATAAAACACATTTCTGTTCGCCAATAATTCAAGTTCAATTAGGAATAAGTTGTCGTATCTTAAGGTGGTTGCTACCATGGTGATAGTGCTTTTATTATATCACCGGGTATGAATCATCTTAAGCTGGCTACACCTACGATTAATACGGTGAAACGTATGTTCTTATAGGCCCCTACGGAACATCCTATCCTAGTTGGTGTTTATAAATCATCACTGGAAGCAGTATGTTCCCTGGTGATCCATCAATCCGACTTCAAAGGAATATTAAATGATCCGGCGGAACAGATTTGACTGCCCATGTTGCGCATATTTATCCTTTGGTGATCTAGCTATATGACTAAATTGAAATTTTCATAAAGTTTGATTTAGCAAAGTATAAAACCCATGCAGATTCTACAGGCCAATTTTAATAAAACACATTTCTGTTCGCCAATAATTCAAGTTCAATTAGGAATAAGTTGTCGTATCTTAAGGTGGTTGCTACCCTGGTGATAGTGCTTTTATTATATCACCGGGTATGAGTCATCTTAAGCTGGCTACACCTACGATTAATACTGTGAAACGTATGTTCTTATAGGCCCCCACGGAACATCCTATCCTAGTTGGTGTTTATAAATCATCACTGGAAGCAGTATGTTCCCTGGTGATCCATCAATCCGACTTCAAAGGAATATTAAATGATCCGGCGGAACAGATTTGACTGCCCATGTTGCGCATATTTATCCTTTGGTGATCTAGCTATATGACTAAATTGAAATTTTCATAAAGTTTGATTTAGCAAAGTATAAAACCCATGCAGATTCTACAGGCCAATTTTAATAAAACACATTTCTGTTCGCCAATAATTCAAGTTCAATTAGGAATAAGTTGTCGTATCTTAAGGTGGTTGCTACCCTGGTGATAGTGCTTTTATTATATCACCGGGTATGAGTCATCTTAAGCTGGCTACACCTACGATTAATACTGTGAAACGTATGTTCTTATAGGCCCCCACGGAACATCCTATCCTAGTTGGTGTTTATAAATCATCACTGGAAGCAGTATGTTCCCTGGTGATCCATCAATCCGACTTCAAAGGAATATTAAATGATCCGGCGGAACAGATTTGACTGCCCATGTTGTGCGTATCTATCCTTTGGTGATCTAGCTATATGACTATATTGAAGTTTTCATAAAGCTTGATTTAGCAAAGTATAAAACACATGCAGATTCCACAGCCCAATTTTAATAAAACACATTTCTGTTCGCCAATAATTCAAGTTCAATTAGGAAATAGTTGTCGTATCGTGAGGTGGTTGCTACCATGGTGATAGTGCTTTTGTTATATCACCGGGTACGAATCTTCTTAAGCAGGCTACACCTACGATTAATACGGTGAAATGTATGTTCTTATAGGCCATTACGGCACATCCTATCCTATTTGGTGTTTATAAATCATCACTGGGAGCAGTATGTTCCCTGGTGATCCATCAATCCGACTTCAAAGGTATATTAAATGATCCGGAGGAACAGATTTGACTGACCATGTTGTGCGTATCTATCCTTTGGTTATCTAGCTATATGACTATATTGAATTTTTCATAAAGCTTGATTTAGCAAAGTATAAAACACATGCAGATTCTACAGGCCAATTTTAATAAAACACATTTGTGTTCGCCAATAAATCAGGTTCAATTAGGAAATAGTTGTCGTATCTTAAGGTGGTTGCTACCATGGTGATAAGTGCTTTTATTATATCACCGGGTATGAATCATCTTAAGCTGGCTACACTTACGATTAATACGGTGAAATGTATGTTCTTATAGGCCCCTGCGGAACATCCTATCCTAGTTGGTGTTTATAAACCATCACTGGGAGCAGTATGTTCCCTGCTGACCCATCAATCCGACTTCAAAGGAATATTAAATGATCCGGAGGAACAGATTTGACTGCCCATGTTGTGCGTATCTATCCTTTGGTGATCTGGCTATATGACTGTATTGAGGTTTTCATAAAGCTTGATTTAGCAAAGTATAAAACACATGCAGATTCTACAGCCCAATTTTAATAAAACACATTTCTGTTCGCCAATAATTCAAGTTCAATTAGGAAATAGTTGTCGTATCGTGAGGTGGTTGCTACCATGGTGATAGTGCTTTTGTTATATCACCGGGTACGAATCTTCTTAAGCTGGCTACACCTACGATTAATACGGTGAAATGTATGTTCTTATAGGCCATTACGGAATATCCTATCCTATTTGGTGTTTATAAATCATCACTGGGAGCAGGATGTTCCCTGGTGACCCATCAATCCGACGTCAAAGGAATATTAAATGATCCTGCGGAACAGATTTGACTGCCCATGTTGTGCGTATTTATCCTTTGGTGATCGAGCTATATGACTATATTGAAGTTTTCATAAAGTTTGATTTAGCGAAGTATAACACATGCAGATTCTACAGGCCAATTTTAATAAAACACATTTCTGTTCGCTAATAATTCAAGTTCAATTAGGAAATAGTTGTCGTATCTTAAGGCGGTTGCTACCATGGTGATAGTGCTTTTATTATATCACCGGGTATGAATCATCTTAAGCAGGCTACACCTACGATTAATACGGTGAAATGTATGTTCTTATAGGCCCCTACGGAACATCCTATCCTAGTTGGAGTTTATAAATCATCACGGGGAGCAGTATGTTCCCTGGTGACCCATCAATCCGACTTCAAAGGAATATTAAATGATCCGGCGGAACAGATTTGACTGCCCATGTTGTGCGTATTTATCCTTTGGTGATCTAGCTATATGACTAAATTGA
The DNA here is from genome assembly GCA_014611495.1 of Limonius californicus. Taxonomy (NCBI): domain Eukaryota; kingdom Metazoa; phylum Arthropoda; class Insecta; order Coleoptera; family Elateridae; genus Limonius; species Limonius californicus. The sequence goes on along the minus strand of JABXWE010104113.1, from coordinate 6,848 downwards.
AATTTTCATAAAGTTTGATTTAGCAAAGTATAAAACCCATGCAGATTCTACAGGCCAATTTTAATAAAACACATTTCTGTTCGCCAATAATTCAAGTTCAATTAGGAATAAGTTGTCGTATCTTAAGGTGGTTGCTACCATGGTGATAGTGCTTTTGTTATATCACCGGGTACGAATCTTCTTAAGCTGGCTACACCTACGATTAATACGGTGAAATGTATGTTCTTATAGGCCATTACGGCACATCCTATCCTATTTGGTGTTTATAAATCATCACTGGGAGCAGTATGTTCCCTGGTGATCCATCAATCCGACTTCAAAGGAATATTAAATGATCCGGCGGAACAGATTTGACTGTCCATGTTGTGCATATTTATCCTTTGGTGATCTAGCTATATGACTATATTGAAGTTTTCATAAAGCTTGATTTAGCAAAGTATAAAACACATGTAGATTCTACAGACAATTCCAATAATACACGTTCCTGCTCGCCAGTGGTTCAAGATCAGTTAGGAAATAGGTGGCTTATCAGTTATAAATGGTTAACGCATGATAGTTTCTGCTACACTGGTGAAGTAAAAGTAGGAGGGCGTTGAAGTTTTCCTGAGATTCCAAGATACCAACGACTTCCTGAGTATGGTCATGTAAGGTACTATTTCATTACCACATTAAAGTGATTGGAGAAAAACTGTCTACTGATGTTTATGTTCTTTGATTTTAATATAAAAATTGCCAAAATCATAGTTTTGAAAAGTAATATAGTTTGATAGATAATTAGATTCACCTACACCCTAACACCCACGTTATGTAAGGTGACTCTGCTTTGTGATGCTAAGTAGTTGAAGAACGGAGAATAAAACACACACACAAGTTAATAGTCATTTATTTATGATAGCTTTGTAGTAAGTCGATGGACAAATAAATATTATATTCTGATTTGCATATGAATTTAATATCTTCCTTTCAATTGTATTTTTATGTTCGGCTAATGTTAAATTAACAATGACAATTTATGAAGTTGATCTTTAAAATAGGAGCTATTCCTACCCGACATTTAGAAACGGGTACCTTTAAGGTGTTCTTCTAACACCTCAACTACCTTATCGCCAGAGTTGCTATCGTCTGTTCAGCTCGAGGCACAGCTTTTTTTTTAACTTAAAGGTTAAAACTATTTGGAGGTGTTTTAGCTGATAGATAAACCTCTGGATTTTGCTTTTAATAAGCAAGGCTATTCAATATCTGTCTGCTTAAACAAGCAGCGTGTGTTGTTCACCAAATGTAACAGTTTCAAATATTTCAGAAGTTCTAGACACCCCTTACTCGGTTAAACAATGCCGAATAACTGATATCTCGAAACATCTTGTTTAATTTTAGTTGTATATTCTTGTTTCAGTCATTTTAATTTTTTTAATTTCAGGCCTTCGTTCTAATATAGTTCTATAAAATAACTAAAGGGTTACGTCAATCGGATAACGATATCTAAAGAAAGGGAACTTAAATACCCAAAAAATTCAATTTGTGTGAGAAACCATTCTAACTTCCGCGTTTCATAATTGCAAATTAGCTTTTGAAACACATGGTGCAAAGAAAATAAATCTTCCTGGGTATTTCGCAGAAGTTTATATACATTTCTACAGTTTAAATGTAATTAAAACTGGAGAAATCGTTTCGGAGATTTTTCGGGTTCCTGGAAGTCCGAAAGGGATAGAGCCCGGTCAAATTGATAAGGCGAAAGCAAAGAACGCGTTGCGGCTTAAAGTGGTTGTTGTGCAGTAAGCATTTTCCCTTCCCAATAGAATTTTAATCAGAATGAAACTATTCATTTTGCGTTACATAACACGTTATCGTTTCTGTAATCACTGATAAATATTGGTTATCTAATTACCGTAACAATCTACTTACTTGAATACGCAATCTATAATAAATTGCATACAATTTCAATGTTAAACAGGTAGGTGGGACTGTGTTTGCAAGCGACCGCCTTGTCTCACAAAAACCTTATTAATTGGAACGGGCTCTATTTCCGCTAAAAATGAAGCATTTCGCTTGGGATTTCCTATATTGTCTGCATATTTACGGAATACACAGTATGTCCAAAATGTAAAGCACACAGTGAGAATTTTCGGAATAGTTAGAAATACAATTTCAGTCAAGTGATAGAAGATATACGTTCACGAGGACAATTTACATTCTGCAACTGCAGTTAACAAAACAAGACTAGTTGTTTAAACAATGTGTGACTACAAATCCTGTCGATTAAATTTAAAAGTTGTACAAGATGCAAATATGTCACAGTACTGGTATTGTAAGTGGACTACCCTGGATATTTTATGATATATACATAGAATTCTTTTTTGAGGGTGTAGTCTTTGATGCCTTTCTAATAAATAATTCTAGGATATTAAACAAGACACTCAACAATAATTTGTTTTTTACCTAGCAAAACAATAAAAATTGAATAAAAAAACAGAGATAACATCACTTGAGAAGACGCTCAAAATGACCACCATTTACTTCTTGGTAATATACAAGTCTATTAACAAATCCTTCAGTTACATTAACAATATGCTCTGCAGGAATTCCTATTTGACCAACAACTTAACTCTTCCAAATTATTTGGTCGTTTGGTATAAAATCTAGATTTTAAATGTTCCCAAAGAAAGAAATCGATTGGATTTAGATCCGGAGAACGAGAGGGCCATTCAATAAATCCCCTGCGCTCTATAAACATATCTGGAAACATTCGATTTAAAACTTCCAAACATTTATTCCGCAATACGGAGGTGCTCTGTCCTGTTGAAATCAAATATTATTAGGGAATTCCCCTTTTCCTTCAAGAGCAAGAACAATTGGATTAGCTAAAAGTTTTAAATTTTTTTGTCCTGTTAATCGAACATCAACTCAACACTACAAAAACCAAGCAAAATTTGACAAAACTGACTACGCTTCTGACAGCTTTCGTGAACTTTTAGATAACAATTAATCTAATAATACTAATAATAATAATAATAGTAATGATGAGGATCTATACTCCATGATGGGGTTTCGCCTGCAAGGTGCAACCGATCCTTGCTCTCACACTCGGTTGTCGCGTGCCAAATTAATAACACGTGGTGATGTGGGGAGCATCACACATTAGACAACCGCATTATTACCCCTTGTTCATTCGAATGCAGGTACCCATTTACTTAGAGCGACTGGGTAGGCCGCCCGCCAGTCGGGGGTTTGAACTTTCGACCTTTTGCATCGGAGCCTAATGCTATAACTACTGGACCACACTAAAATTACGAAACATTATTATTCAATATTTGTAGAATTATTGAAAATAAAGGCATCAAACTTTGTATCAGTGAGATCGCAAAAAACGGTTCTATAATTTTATCTTAAAATATACAGGGTATTCTATTTAAAATAAAAAAGTTGTTATCATTTTCGGTTAAGCCGGAAGCTCTTTTAAACCATCAAAAACTCTATTTTTCATATATCGAAACCTTCATGCAGAAAATTTTGTCGAAATCGCGATTACCGCAGTAGAGATATTTGCATTGTTCCGTACTTTTGCCCAATCCTGTATTATAAAGTCTTATTTATTGTTAGGGATTATTATGTTTCTTATATTTTTAATGGAAATTTAATCATTTTTTTATTTACTTACGTTTTATAGCTAATTGTAAATGTTATGTTCAGAGGCTTAACCAGACATTGGCAAAGGGGGAGTTGACAAGGACGCTGCCTAGGGAGAGTTTCAAAAAGCGCCCAATTTGCGAATCCCTGCAAAAAGACGAATTTGAAATATCCACCATGGGTGTCAAACTAATAATTTGTGAATGGCGCCAAATTCTTAGTTACGCCTCTGGCCATGTTTAAGCAGACTAGGCGGTAAAATATTTCACCCTACAAGCGGCAAAACCGTAAATCCTTTCAGAAACATCAGCCTGTCGATTTTTGTATTTAACAAATAAGTCATCATTTGTCCTATATATAGGGTGAAACACTTATTTAATATAAACACTGCATCAACATAACCTTCATACTCAAATAATTCACAACTGCCGTGACGTTTATTTCTGTTTTTAGTTGTCGGTATAGTTGGTTGCCTACACAATACTAAAAAGAAAAATTCCCTGTATATATTTATGTATAATATATAATATACAGGGAATTTTTCTTTTTAGTATACATAGCCTATGTATACTTTTAAAAGAAACGCGTCAATTTCGCTTATTGTGTAGGCAACCAACTATACAGACAACTCAAGCATGCTGTGACCACAGCAATCAAATTAATTCAATGCTAAAATATAAAATTAATCTTTATTTAGTGTCAAACAATTGTTAGAAAATTTAAATCAGAGGGATGCGTAATAAATTCCCATAAAATAAAAACTGAAAGTAATCACGTTTTAACCGAAGAAATGAAATGAAATATTTTAAGCTACGTTGAATAATAATAATTAAAAAAAGTTTGCTATCGCCGGGAATTGAACTCGGATCAACTGCTTGGAATTCAGGTATGCTGACCATTACACCATTCTGCCGCTTATGTATGTGTTTTGTACAAAAGGAATATAATGTGCACGGACCTTACGGAAACATTCTGTCGATTTTTATATTAAATAAATAAGTCAAGTTCTATATACCTACAAGGTGAAATACTTATTTAATATAAACACTGCATCAACATAACCTTCATACTCAAATAATTCAACACTATAGTGACGTTTATTTGTGATTTTTAGTTATCGGTATAGTTGGTTGCATACACAATAGGCGGAATTGACGCGCTTCTTTTAAAAGTATACATAGGCTATGTATACTAAAAAGAAAATTTCCCTGTACTATTATCTACCTTGAACTAATAATAGGTCCATTATGATAACTATTTGGTTTTTAAGATTGGTGCCATTTGCTTTCACTTTGGTCATAAAACGACAAACCTCAGATGTCGAATACATAACCACAAACCGTGAACTGTATTTATTAAATTTGCTACAATCAAATATAACTTAAACTTAAATTTTAACGAATTAAATAAACAATTTTTCAAGTTATTTAAATTTTTCAAATTTGAACCAATCCAAATGTCAGAACAACCAAATTGATACTTTGTCCGTTAGATGGCGACTGTTAAATGTCACTTGACAATTCGCCAACGTTACGCCAAAAAATCCATAGGTTGTGTAATGCGACATTTTTAATCCCTTTTATGAAACTCGTATAATAATATACTATTATTTAAACAAGCAGTAACAGTAATGCAATACAAACTACCTCTATTGTTAAATATTAGTCTATGACTGATTTTAGTACGTTTAAATGAATATTCCAGTCCCCTTTCGTTTACGAGATATAATCCAAATTTTGTATGTACACGTCTTTATAGAGATATTGTATGATAACGTTTTAATTCCCTTTAAGTGTCTATCGAGATACAAAGGGTGATTCTAAATATGCACGAAAAACTGTAACCACATATAGCTGAGGTTATTTAATCCCTAAGTCATCTAGTAATTTTTTTTGGCACCGTTATTGATAGTTTTTTTACATTAATTCACTAAATTGCAAACATCTTTGTTTTTTGACAGATCTTGGAAAGCTAACAGTCAAAGCTTAATTTATACAATGTAACCTTGTCCCGGAAGTTATCTAAGAATATTTAAAACTTTCTAAATTAAACTCGGGATACTCAAAATCCCATAATCCCATCAAGATAAACGTTAAGTTCTTTAAAAGTTGCATAAGCAATACAATCGTAAAGTGAACACACGCTTTTGAGAATAAAAAGAATTTTTTTTCGAAAAATACTTGGATGGGGTATTATGGTTTGCAAAAAGTCTGAAAGACGTACAAAAATATTTTATATTTATTGATTAAGCTTGTCTTCGAGGGGTGAACTGAATTGTTCTACATTGTAAATTTAGTGTAACAATACTGCTGTAATACTATTTTTATATACATTTGGAAAACAGAATAAAATATTTAGCACTAATCATTTAAAAATCAGACGTTGATCACTTCCGGTTATACAAGAAGTGATACCAACTTATGTCCGGTATGGGTTTGGCATTACGCTGTTCCTATGTTTTTTTTTGCAAATTGTAAACTCAAACTTAAATAGGATACAGCCTGTTCACTTATTTAAAAGAACCGGTACAGAAACTATTATTGGAAGTATGCCAAACTCGCTAGTTTGTCCAAGTATAGGATACTACATAAAACAGAACTACCGAAAACATTGTTCTTTCTTGTGAAATTACTCTTGAGAGTTTGGAAATGCAGCCTGCCTGCATTATTAAATTTATTTTGTAAACAATTTTCATGCTTTTCGTCTATATGATATTACTATAATTTGTTTTTGTGATTTCATTTATTAAGTAATTGGCAGGTATAGTTTTGTTTAACAATACCTATCGAACATATATCTATCCAATGTATTTCTTTTCCTGTGGATGTTGGAAAACGTCTCTCGGAGAATTAATAAATATTTATGGGATTCCCGTAACTCATTTTGATATACAACAATTGCGATACGTGAATTTAATTTGGAATTCAAGATCATTCACTCATTTTTGTATTTAAACCGTCAATCACAAATAAATTACCACCGTTTTCGAATTGAACATCTACGTTTATACTGCCGTATGGTAGCAAGAACATATAGAAGAAAAGTATAGTTTTCTTAAAGCTATTACATATGTATCAAATTTTAACATAATGAAGATATACAGTAAGAGTAAATCCTATAGATTCAGGAATAGAGATAAATTAAGTTAAACTGTCCCTGTCTTAAAAATCTTCCAGGAAACATCTAACAACATAAATAAACAACCTGCGGATATCATTACATTT
>JABXWE010104112.1:0-11769 GCA_014611495.1 Limonius californicus | reverse complement strand
AGCTTCAACTTCTTTATTTCAAATAAAGTGTAAATTTGATACCAATTTGTAGAAATAGTTACTAAAGGAATAACTCTATCATTTTCTGAATATTTATTTATTTCAGAATTTTAAATACTTCTTCTGTCTCGTCTCGTTATTATGATATTGTAAAATGATGCTTTCTACAATAACCAATATTATTGAACTTCATAATAATATTTTCTTTTATTTCAATAAAATTCAAACATGCTATAAATGCATTTATTTGTTATTTCAACTTCTTAGTGCTCATGGTTTAATTTATCTCGAGTTTACATAACCAAGACGCAATCCATATTATACTTTGTTAGGGCTTTCTGATAGTGATAGTTCTCGGAAAAATAGTATAAAAATATGGTAACAAGAAAATTTACGTTAAGTTACATTTTAGAGGATTAAAGATATCGCTTTCTAGAAATTCTTTGCCGGTATATTTGTTGATAGATACCTAAAATTTAGTTTTGCTCAAATATTTAATCCTGCGGTAACAACTGTACTAGGCGTTATGCAAAGTAATTATGATAATGAGGATAAGAAATAAGAATTATTCTTGTTACTTATAAATCCGCCGCAACAAAAGGCGTCGAACTGCTTTGTTTATTCATTCTATGTCAGGCATTACATTGTCATATAAGAAAAAATTATTATCCTAGAAGTTTATACAAATACCAAAAATGATATTGGTCTTTTCAACTAGATAATATATATTATGTAAATTTATGATTATAAAGTTTTTCAATTTTAAAATACTGTGCTTTCAATATATATTATATGAAAATAAGCAGTTTAAATCTTTATCCACCCATAACTCTACCAGCTATCAAGTTTGCCATTAGTACATTTATTTAATGAATAGAAAAGTAGTTGTAAGTTTTACTTCCAGATTTATCCCAGGAATTTTAATAAAATCCTATATTTCAACATTTCCAAAATCATATCAATCGTTGTGAAATATCATACATACATAAACAAATATGCATATGCACATATATATGCATGTGTATTCACATACGAACATGCGTATATATACACATGCATGGCTATGCAAATACGCTAACACACCTGCGTATACACAAACATAACCGCGTATTCACATACATACATGCAGACACACATACATACAAACTTACATGTGCGTACACATACGAACACGCGTAAACACATACATACATGCATGCGTAGTCATATCAGCACACGCGTGTACATACATACATGGCTATGCACATACACAATTTCGAATACGCTTACATACATACGTATACACAAACATAACCGCGTATTCACATACATACACACATACATACATACGATACACGTACGTACATGCGCATACACATACATGTATGCATGTACACATACATACCCGCGTTTATACGTTCATGCATGTCTATGCAAATGAGAACGTTCGAATACGGTTACTTAAACAAAGCGCGTATTTACAGACATACATGCAGACACACATACATACAAACCTACATGAGCATACACATACAACATGCGTAAACACATACATACATGTCTATGCACATACATACATTCGATACATGCATATACGTACCCGCGTTTGTACATACATACACGCCTGTGTAGATATGCACATTGGAATACGCATACACACATGAGAAATTCTTATACATACGCACGTATTCACATACATACAAGTATATACTCCTACATACAGGCGTAAGCATATAAGAACATGCATATATACATACATTCCTTTGTATATACATACATTCGAATGCGCATACATACATGCATACGTACCCGCGCATGCATACACCTACATGCGTATACATCTACATGCGTATACATATGCACTCTTGCGTATGCACATACATACATACATACATGAGCATACACATACATGCATGCGTATACACATGTGTACTCGCAATTGCTTTTCGTATGTAACCTACAGTATAGGAAAGGTGAAAAATTACGAATTTAAACTGTGAATCTAACCTATAAACCTATAAGATTAGCAGCAACAAAATCGATGTTGGAATATAATTTTATAATTTAAAATACTGCTAAATTATACAAATAATAAATATACGTTACATTATTCTGTTAATGTAATAATTTTTACAAAACTATTTACCCTTAGCAATTTAACCAGTGAGCTTCGCTCATTCAAACGTAAAACAGATTATTTAAGTTACCTGCTTATCTGATAACAAGAAATTTGAAAATTTTTCGCTGGAAAACACAAGTAATTAGATAGGTAAGGGAGAGGGGTGTCCTAACAAATTCGCCAATGAGGTACGTCATATCCCACCACCTTTAATTTGAGGTAAGTTAAATGCTAGCGCAAAATAATATTATTTTACTTCAGTTTTGTCAGTTATCAACTTCTGTCCGAGTCCTACCAACTACAAAATGGCATCCTTCAACGAAACCCTTTACTATTCATGTAACGAAGAATCCCATCGAACTTCCAAAGCAGGGGCGGAAATGAAAAGTATCACTTCTTCAGGGTTACGGGAAACGAAGCCAGGCATGAATCAAGAGGATATCGAAGACGCTGTAAAGAAACTTATCGAAGGATCACAAGAAGCACTCGAGGAAGAAAACAAGAAGAAAAACCAAAAACGTCAAAACTTCATGAAAGTTTTAACGTCAGCCATTTGTAGTTCCAAAACGGTATCACCAAAACCATACTCGTTTAACTTCAAAACAACATATGTGTCGACACCAGCACCGGGAATTCCAGGAAACGGAACATCTAGTGTAACCCAGTCCGCTTCAGAAAAACAAGGAATTTATCATTTTCTTGCATGCATTCCCAAAAGTGCATCTGCAGTGCCATGTTCAAGCAGTACGCCAAGATCACTACCAGAAAATCGAGGAAACCGGAAACGTCCCATATTTGGATACCATGACAGTGAAGAGCCTCCATCGAAATGCAAGCCACCACCGAAAGGACAGTCAAAAATCCCGGTATTTCAAAGAACATTTTCTTCTATGAGGGAAACTAAAACCGAAAAATCCAAAGGAATAGCCGAGAACGCGTCACAAGTGCCTTCCATAAAAAGTGAATTTACAGTAAAACGCGAATTCAGATCCAAGTCCGGTTTGCCTTCCAACAAATTTCGAGTTACTCCGCATCGCCTCTGTGAAAGTGCAAAAGTAAGCAGTGGCTCCTTCTTAAAGAAAACAGAAAAGCACACTGGAAAACGAAACGAAATGGGAACAAATGCTCCAACTTCCTGCAATAAAGATTTGAATTCCTCTGGTATAAACGACGATTTAAGACTTCTTCGTGATAGTTTACAAGGAATGGTCTTGAATTTGAACTCTCTGTTAAGCAAAAAGTGAATGGTGATGTTTAGCTTTTAACTATAGTAGTTGTAATTCACATTTCCTGCTGATATATATGTATAAATATCATTTGTATTTTATTTGTACTTATTGTTTAGTTCTGTATTGTAGCAAATGCATTTTATTATTTATGGTTTTATAATAATAATTAAAAACGGTTTGCTTTTAACTGTAATTTTTTTGTTTATTACAATGCCTGCAATAAATGTATATACAGTTACTACTGATTTTCTTTTGCGATGCACAAAATATTTCTTTTTGAGTTGACCCTCTACGATAAAGTATTTCAAAATATTTCTTATAATATAAAAAAATTTTTTGACCCCATTGTGCCCGAAATTCAGTAGTAATAAATAATATATTAACAAGATTGAATTGAAAATAAAAATAAGCACAACACTTTTAATCTGTACATTACACGTTACGATCCCTACAGCAGTGTTAACAATATAAAAAGACGTGTATGTTGAAACAAATTTCATCGTGAAAGAATCGGGTAAAATTCAGGATGTCCAATGTCATGATTGCCATAGCTTAAAGGTGTGTTGCTGAGGTCATTTAAAGTCAAAAATGTCTAATGAACATATGTCCCAAACTCTATCCTAACTGAGCTACAAGTATTTAAAGTTTTAGAAAACCCTATTAATGCACCGCTGAATTTGCCTGATATTCAAAAGTCGGGGTGGCTGTGATCAGTTGTTATTCATTGTGATAGAAAACGTCACTTAATTTAATTCAACATATTTCGTTTTTGTTTAACATTCAAATTAGCTTAAAAGTATGTCCATTTTTTCAAATGAAGAGTACGCCGACATGCACTGTGTTTACGGATTCTGTAATGGAAACGGACGAGCGGCAGTTGAAGAACATCGTCGGCTACCATATATGGTTAGGGGTGTCGCATAAACATAAAAACAAGTTGCAAAGTAAAAACATTAGTGTGATGTATGTGCTTGTTTTTCAGAAATTAGCTTTCAAAAATGCAAAATATATAAATAGATTAAAATTAGCAGGAAAGTTAAAATTATTATTACGAGAAATTAACACACTTGGATAAATACATTCCGTAATCTCGAAACCTACAAATTCCACACTAATACCTATGTCATAGGTTAATAATGGCCTGGAAAACGTTTTAAAAATGCCTATCTACAAAGTTCCGATTATAAATTTATTTAAGGAAAATTGATATTTATAACTGTTACAATCAAGAATTTTAAATTTAAATTTAAATTAGAACCCAATTTTTTAAAATGTAATACATCCACACTGGGAGTAAATAACTACGTTTTCATATTAAGAGGTAATTTTTAAAATTTCTATGAATCCTACAAATAAGACTTTTTTATTAAAGGATTTTACATTCTTCCGACCTGATTTTTAAATGTCTACGATTAGCAATAAACTATTTAAACTGGTTCCAAGTTACTTTTATATTTAGCACCATATCAGTTATTTGATCTTTTAGATGGCTGTATAAAATAAAATAGATTAATAATAATTACAAGCACATTAAAAGACTATGTTGCAGATTGCATTACAAGGATACAGATTTGCAAGCAATGAGTATCGCTTCTTTCCAATATCGTTTTCAGTCAACGTGTGTCAAACCATGAAAAAGAATGAATTTGGCATACAGGCCCTATACAAATGTGGAAACTATTGTAAATGTCCTATGAAAAAGGTAACAAGTTTAAATAACTAGCAATATTTTTGCATTTAAAGTACTTCCAGGGGCGTTACCATTTTTGTAACTGGGCTCCAGACTACTCCCAATTGCCACCATATATTCCCGGAGGACATTACATGGTTGAATTCAGGTTTACATATTTTACAGAACACGTAACTTATCAAGCGTATGCTACACTTACTCCAGATACAAAGTGGGGCAATTAAAATCTAAGAAGCGAGTAGAAATGGGATGCAGATGATGTTACTTCAAAACTTACTTCTGTCGATCAAGATGCTCTTTGACTTTTGTTTTTCAGCTTTAGTTACCCCATAACACTATCCAACAATTTCAAAGCACAACGCCAGTGATACAAATTTAAAAAGCATAAAGCTTTCCTTACATTTAACAAGATTTTTCCTGTTTGCTGTTGATAAAGGTCAACGCTAGAAAGCTCCTGTAAAACGGTAAATTAAACAGCAAGAGCTGGTCTTTCCAAAATTTACTTAATTATCTAATCCAGATCCTCTAAACACCATTGTACTGGTCAAATTAAATATCAGTTGGCTTTATGCACTTAATTTATATTTTTTAAAGTATATTTTTAATATTGCATAGCAATAATTCTTAATTATTTAATTATTCGAGTATGTAATGTACCAATAACTTGCAAACGAATTAGAGATAACTTATTTTGTTTATCAGCTTTTTAACAAAAGCTAATATCTTAATTTTCTCACCTGCAAATTTTTTATTTATAAACATTTTTAAATCTGAAGATACGTTTTCAGGACTCTTTTCTGAATATCATGGCACGAAAATTCAATAAGACATTTTGAACTTTGTAAAATCATTAAGAAGATATTTTTTCATTTTTGTTTTTTAACACGGGATTGTTCTCAAATTTGCGCTAGTTTGTATATTGTCACAAAACAAGATTCCCATATTATGCATCTAATCTAAAAATCTAAAATGCCTAGATACTATTTCAAGGAATATATTTTGTGACAATTGACGAATTGAAATTTTTGTAAAACATTATAATTTGAGCTCCTAAAAATCCATTTCTGCGTGTATGTGTAATGCTCCAAACCTTATTGATTACTAAACAAACTGGATTAACATTTTAAAATGGTAAAAAGATATGAAAATTATTATAAACGACATAAACAAAATAAAACAAAACTTGAAAGTAAATGTCTATGAGTTTACGCTTCTAATGAAGCATTAATTAATTTAATAATTAATAAAATTAGTTTTTCATTCCTATGTTTTTTTGAAAGCAGGCAATGTTGCCAGTGGAGCTTGTTTGTTCATTTAACGTCCGCCTATTTCTGCTCAATATTGCTTTATAATACTTAGATATAATTATGATTACATTATAAATAAAATAATAACTATAATTTAAATGTTGTCGTAATACACATTCCAAATACATATTGCTGTTCTTTTTACACGAGAATTCTGAACTCAAATCGTATGTATACAGAGCATATTCCACGTCATTCTTTGTTGTCCTATATTTAGGTCTTGCAGCAAATTAAGAAGAATTAACTTCCATGCCGCTCATGTTTCAAATTGATATTGTGGTAGTCCAGTGGTTGACTGTTTGCCTCTGGTGCTAAGAGACCCAAGTTCGTATTCCACTGAGGTCGGTGTTTTTCTCTGGCGAGCTAAAAACTGTAAAACATTCATTCACAGTTTAGATGCCAAAAGAATATCCCCTACCCTATTCCACCTTCATGATATTACTAGAAGTATCTGAATCATCGGCATCCTCCGATTCTGAATCAGATTCTACAATTGAAATAATGAAAGGAGGAATATTTTCAAACGATAGATTTCCCAAATGTTTTGTCCAGTCTTCCGAAATAAGTTTTTCACAATGCTCACAGAAATTTTGCCCCATGTAGGGGGTACATTTTGAAAGAGCCTCACGCCATAAATTTGCAACCTTGTCTTTCGATTTTGGCTGAGAATTTATGTGCTTATTGTAATAGGTCTTACAAAACCCCCACGCCATTTCAATTGAGTTGTATTGACAATGGTATGGAGGCAATAGAAGAACCTCATATTTGCGCTTTTTCAAAATTTCGTGAGTTACGTATCTTTTATTTCCGTCTGCTGTAAAAGGTTTAATTAACTCCCAAAGTTTTTTCTTAGTAATTTTTCCCTGCATTTCGACATTGTGGTGGTTAATCAACCATTCCTGCAATACACCTTTTCTGCAAGAAAATGTGGGAGGCTTGTCAAACTGCACTGAATGATAAGGTGCGTTGTCCATAACCGCGACAAATTTTCCTTGCAACTTGTCCAAAGCAGGAATCAGCTGATTAACCAACCAATTTTGAAAAATTTCCCCATTCATAGTTTTATGATAGTCGCTGTCGTTATTCTTTGAGTCTAGTAACATGTCGCACCCTTCCAAAAAGCTTAAATTACATCCCGCATTCAAAATCGTGAACCTCTTCCCCTCACTTTTAATTACGTGTTTTATTATTTCTAAACTTACTAGATTATTTTAGAAAAGTAGGGGACCCTAGAGCTGGCAACTGGGCAATTTCATTTTGACAGAGCTAGAAATCAATCAAATACTATTTAAGAAATGCAACTTAAGAAAAAAAACAGCCTGCTGGATGGCAAATCAATCCTGAATAGATTATACCATATTTATAATTAATAACTTCTCAAAACATCGTTCTAAATGCAGTATTGATATAGAAAACAGTTATTTTAGGTTTTCCTATATTTTAATAAACAGTTATCCACTCAGACATCTTTGTTGTAAAGAGAAATAATTTTATCTGTTATCATACTTAATAGCTAGGTTATGTACAAAAAACGATTATTCGCACACTACAGATTATAATTTACGATTAAGTATCTAAAACTTAAGAAAAATCGTATCGTTCTTAATTTTTATGTTAGGAAATTTAGCCAAAAATCACTTGATTTGTCTTAGCGCTTCAGCATCATAACTGCGAATTATTAAAAATAACATGTATAACTAAATTAAGCTTTTGATACATGTTTTATACCCCTAAATTATATGATATAACCAGCCGTTTTCATGATATCCACGACCTCCCACTCACACACGCGCGTAGATACACACTTTCTAAAAACAACTTTTTTTGGATTTTTGGTGTATAAAAGAATATTTCCTTAAATAATCAAAATCTATTAACAAAAAATAATATCCGTAATACTTGAAAATAAAAGTAAATGTTTTAATTATGAATCAAATCATGTGCTAAATTATTTTACAATCGAAGGTGCCTAATAAAATATAATCTAGTTTTTCTGAATTGGTGAGTTATACTTTGAACTGCGGGCAACTGGGCTGTCGAGCAACTACGCTGGCGAGCATGATTCCCAGCGAGCAAACGGCAATCGAGGAAACGGCGGCGAGCAAGTGACTTAAAACCGATTTTATAGCGTTTAAATAATTGTCAAAAAATTCGTTATAATAAATGTATCAACGACTTAAACTTTAAAATCGAATTAATTCGTCAAACGCTGAACAATAACAAATGTCAGCAATAATTAGTCTCCCAGAACTAAGTTGAAATAGTTTATTGTAAAATAAAAGTTACTTGTAGTACCTTATACAAGAAAATAATTTTAACACTACCGTCACAAATGGCGCATAAAAATAAATGCAACTAAATCTACAGCCATAACTTTCACTACAAAACATGGTACTGCTCCTCCGGTTTTCATGAACGACATCCAAATACCAGTCAAGGACGAAACAAGATATCTTGGCATGCATTTGGATAGGCGGCTGACGTGGAAAACCCACATCACCAAGAAGAGAAAGGAACTGGATCTCAAAATGAAGAAAATGCACTGGCTAATGGGCAGAAGATCCCAATTATCATTAAATAATAAGGTGTTAGTGTATAAAACTGTGATAATTCCAGTGTGGGCTTATGGGATTCAACTGTGGGGCTGCGCGAAACCCTCGAACACTGCAATCCTACAAAGATTCCAAAACAAAACTCTCCGCACTATAGCTAATGCGGAATGGTTCGTGTCAAATCATACTCTCCACAACGACCTCAAGATCCCATGGATCAAAGATGAAATCAACAGGTACACAACCAGCTATGTGAACAGAATTCATACTCACCCAAATGTGTTAGTGCTTAACCTATTAGACAATGCAAATATCACTAGACGATTAAACAGATGTAAAATTTTGGACCACAACAACTAGTATTAAGTAGTGCGGGGCCTGCCACTGGGCGGGTCTCCCCCTCATGCCAATGTACTATCTAAAATCACATTTGCTTGTTAGCCACTTGGCTAGTTGTAAATCTGCAGCTGTTAAATTAACCCTCCAGTGCACGGCTTGGGTCTCACAGACCCAGGGGTTCAGTTTTTTTTGTGCCAAAATTGTAGTTCTTGCTTTGGCGCGTCGCGATTGTCGCTATCTTCCTAAAAAGTGGAGGGGTACAGAATAGCACTGTTATTTCTCAGTTGCAGTATAACACTTTTGCCGTGCATCACGTTATGGTCTGTGAGACCCAACCCGTGAGTATATGCAACATTTTTTTAATAAACCGGTAATTGGGAAATTATTTATATTTTATTTTTTTAGTACATTTCCGTAAATTTTAGAATCCTTACAAACTTCTGTTTATCATGGATCCCTATGAACGGGAAATTCAACGTTTAACGACACTGTATAACGAAGTGCCAACTGACGATGAGCTACAATTTAATTCTGATGATAATGACTCCGATGCTGATCCTGATTTTGAAATTTATTCTGACCATGAAAGCGAATCCGAGCAAGAAGAAGAAGAACCGCTTGATATTCCATCGGTAAATAGTGCCCAATCGTCGTTATATTACATTTCTAAAGATGGAACCAAATGGAAAAAACACCCTCCTGGACAAGCTGTTAAAACACGAGCAAAAAACATTTGCAGTCGTTTACCTGGTGTTATTGGAGATAGTAAAAATGCACAAACACCTTTAGAGTGTTGGGAACATTTTTTTGATGATAATATTATTGATATTTTAGTAACAAATACCAATTTGTACGTTAGAAAAATTGCAGTAAATTTTAAAGATAAATATGCCGTAAAAGAAACGGATGTCACTGAAATAAAAGCTTTGCTTGGGTTAATCTATTTAGCTGGCGTTGAACATGGTGGTAGAAAGCATCTTTCGGAATTTTGGGCTAGCGATGGATTGGGCTGCGACATTTTTCCTGCTACCATGGCTCTTCGAAGATTCTATTTCCTTTTGCGATGCCTACGATTTGATGACACTATGACAAGGGAGCAGAGAAAGCAAACAGACAAGCTTGCAGCCGTGCGCATAATTTTCGAAAGATTTAACGAATATTTTAAGAAGAATTACTGTGTTGGCCAATACGTTACTCTAGACGAAATGTTACTTGCGTTTAGAGGAAGATGTAGTTTTAGAATGTACATTCCTAACAAACCAAATAAATATGGGATTAAGGTTTTTTCAACGGTGGACGCTAGAACTTTCTATACCAGTCACATGGAAATTTATCCTGGTGTTCAACCTGAAGGCCCGTATAAAGTTGACAACTCTACAGCTGCTGTCGTTGAAAGAATGATCTCCCACCTTTCCGGATCTAACAGAAATGTAACAATGGATCGATGGTTTACTAGTTGTCAAATGGTCGACAGCCTACTTCGTGAGCATAAACTTACTGTTGTTGCCACTATTCGCTCAAATAAACCGCAGATTCCAAATATTATTTCACAAAGCAAAGGAAGACCTAGATATTCTTCAATATTTGCTTTTCGTAACAATATTACACTATTGTCGTACGTTCCAAAAAAAAGGTAAGAATGTTTTAGCTGTATCATCTATGCATGATAATGACTATATTGATCCAGCCACTGGTGAATCTTGTAAACCAGATATCATCACCTTCTACAATATGACTAAATCTGGGGTTGATGTGGTGGATAGAATGACTACATCTTACAACGTGGCAAGGAATACAAGACGTTGGCCCCTAGTAATATTCTATAATTTGCTCAACATTGCGGGAATAAATTCATATATTATATATAGGGGCAATCAAAGTGATGACAGCGGCTTCAGAAGACACTTTCTAAAAAATTTGGGAAAGGCTCTGGTTAAAGACAACATGTTTAGAAGAGCACATACCCCACATTTATCATGAGAAATTAGAAGTACGGCTATGCGTCTAAGTGGAATAGAGCAAACTCAACCAGAACCTCCGCCAAACAAAAGGGGACGTTGTGTAAAGTGTATAAAAGACCGAAAGACGAGGTATTACTGCAAATTTTGCAACGCCTGGATATGTTTAGAACATGTTTCACCCTGTTGTGCAGATTGTTCGGCAAAATACGAGCAGTTACTTCGCAAGTAAATATTTTGTGCAATGGTATTTTTGTTAAGCTACTTTTTGAAAAATATTTTAAGTTGCACCTTTTAGTATTACAAACATATACTGTTATTGATTTAAGTTGATTTTTGTTATTTTTTAAGTTGTTCTAAATAAAAATATGCATATTTAGCAGTGTCGTACGTATTAACCTAGGAATTTGTTTTGAAGTACTTTGCAGGGAATTTCGCATGATAATAGCGATTTGAAATGCCTCTATTACCGTTTGCAATAACAACATCCTCATAGAATTGAATAAACATTTTTTTAAACCTATCTTAGTTTTGGGTCTCTGAGACCCAACCCGTGCGCTCGTGTAACACTTGCACCACCCGTGTACTGGAGGGCT